>BMAO01013667.1:0-24244 GCA_019973975.1 Trichonephila clavata
GAGACGATCCAGGATTTCAAGAATGCGATGAAGATGTAGAAACCGGAATGGCATGCGATGCAGAAGATTGTGGATATTCAAATGCTAAATGCGATTTCCGTGCACGAAGAATCCGACCTTGTCGACTAGAAACGATGAAAACGAGGACAGCAACAACAACGAAAGTAGAAAGGGTCATCAAATGCTGAAGCGTTTTGCGTTAGAGACAGCTAAGGAGTGGTACGAACAACAATCAGAGTGCGTCCTACTCTACTATTGCTGTTCAAGAGAATAAGGAGACCTTGCAGCGAAAAAACGAAGGTGTACAATGGTACAGAGAAAAATAATGATTATTTTTCACAATAAAGGTAAAGTTGTGACATTTTGCACCTATTTTACTTTTTCTTCTAAACACGTTTCATCATGTGATGATTTTTAATATTCGTATAGTGTCCGTTTCATATGCTGCATGGATCGCATTTGCTTTCCGGTTATCCGAAAAACGCTATCCGAATGGTCCGGTCCCAATTGATTCGATAAGCCGCTCTGTACTGTACAAGACAGTTATATATATATAAAAACATGTATTGATAATAAAAAAATCCTCTACATCACATGCACTCCAATTGATTTTCAATCTTGTTTGTCGTAGGATGGATTTGCGAACCATGGGGCAAGCTTCGATTACAAAATGCCTTGTATGTTGAAAGGTTTTCAAAGTAAAGCGAACTCTGCACTGGCTTATACTTTCAGCACATCTACAACAATTTCAGGATTTTGTTCAGAAATCAATTTTAGAAAATCTTCATTATTTATTTTATTTGGCACATTTTTCTTTACAATCATGGCTGAATCTCTTCTTTTGGGCAGATAAGTATTTAATTCCGGAGAGTTTTCTTGAAGTTCTGTCAAAAGTCGGTTCTGATAATTTTCAGAAAAACATTTAACTAGTAGTTTGTTTCCTCTGATATTTTTCAAGTCACATACAATTAATTTAGACTCTGCTGGGTTTATTTTCTGTTTAATAATTTTCCTAACATCATCAGAGGAGCAATTATCCGAGTCTACAACTAGACAGTAATATTTTTCCTTATCTTTCGTAACATCTGATCGCGCCATATAACTTTGTAATGGCTTCCTTCAAACTTTGCTAATAAGCTTCTAAGAATCTATCAGCCTTAATTCTTTCAAAAGATGTCATACTTAAAAACGCGTTTTACTCGAATTTTTTTAAAAATGCTCAGATGGGGCAGTGATTGCTAAAAAAAGTTTCGAAAATAATTAACTGAAATTTTTTGTGTATGTTTTGTATAATAATAGAAGTGTTTTAGCTTTCAAATTTATCAATAGTTGAATTATTACAAAATTTACAATCCCTTAAGTGAATAAAATCAGTTTTTTAAAGCAATTTCATATAATAACTAAGATAAAATGCTCTAGTTTTTGTAAAAATTAAAATATCTCTTATTCTGAAGATCATTTAAAAATGAATAACATAGCAACACATCAGAATCGAAAAACTGAAAACTTGTTTATAAACTTTTGGTACAGAATGGGCCCCGTTTATGTTATTTCTTGTAAATTTGTACCCATTTTTTCCCATTTTAGTAATAATAACTTCTTTTACTCTTCTTAATTTTAACATATTTTTCTTAAAATGCACTAAACAAATCTAAAAATCACAAAAAATCCCATATCTTCATTTAAAAAAAAAAATTGTCGCAAGTAGACAGATACTTTAATTTACTTTAGTCTCATTTTCCGCTTTCAGGATTCTGAAACATCCTGCCACAAATTAACAAAAACTTCATAGCGAACCGATTCATTAAATTTCTCAATGATGCAAAACTCTCAACTTCCTTGATACTTTGTGTTTTGACATTGTTTGACACACCTATCTTAATACCCCTTTCCTGATTGGTGGATAATACCTTGTTACGTGTAGAGTTGTTAGTAGATAATGTTTTGTGAACGCTCCTCTTGTGGATGGATCTGGATACATCATACCCAAGTTAACTGAACCCGGAATAATTGTCTGCAGGTGCTTCTTGGAAGACAAGAACTAAAAAATAAAAATAAAAAATAGGACACATATATCTTTCGATCCATTTATGAACTTATCGTAAACAAGATTTATTTTTTGAGGATATAACGTTGAAAAAGGAAGAGTAGGGTAAGAGTTCATGGAGTACTTATGTCTGTATATATTAATAAATTTATTGGTTCTATAGTTTCACAAAAATGTTATTTTCGATACGAATTTGTTTTAAACATTTTGATTTATTTCGAATTTATTAGGGTTTTTTTAGTTCACAGTGAATTAATTTGTTATTTTAGCAAATTTGTTCCGAAAATTTATACATATTTTTTTTGAATTTTGAATTTTTTTAATTTAATATTTTTTTTTATTCTGTCAGATTTTGGATAAGTTTTGAATGTGTGTGTGATTTACATTGTATATTCAATTTCTTTTCAACATTTTAAAACAATTTGAATTGTTTCGAATTTATTAGATTTTTTTTAGTTTATTGTACGTTAATTTGTTAATTTATCGAATTTGTTTCAAAAGTTTTATTTTTTTCGAATTTACTAATTTTTTTTTAGTCTATTATGCGTTAGTTTTTTTCCTGTTAGATGTTCAGAACTGAACCATAAAGTCATTTTTAAGTTTCGAATGATTAACATTGTATATTCAATTTCTTTACCACATTTGAACGTAAATTTGAATGAATGAATTTTGCTACACAAAATTAGAGCAAGAGATATGAGGAAAAAAATTGATAAAATCATTATTAAGTTTTTAATTAACAATATACACACACTACACTTCAAATTTTATACAAAATTTTTAACATGTATTTCAATGAATGAAATTTAACAACACAAAATTTGAGCAAGAGATATAAAAAAATCCGTAAAATCCTTTTTAGTAAGCTTTTGATTAATAAATAATTAGTTATACCTGCAAATTATTTGCAACATTCAAACTTTAATTGAAGTGAATAAAACTTAGCAACATAAAACTGAAGCAATAATATGAAAAAAAAAATGGATATAAATGAAAAATATAGCAATAAAAAATAAATATATAATTAACCATGCATTATGTGTGCTTTAATTTTCTCTAGAAAAATGGCAAAAGAAAAATACCTAAACTATGCAGCAGACTTTTAAATACATTTCATGCTAAATTACCAGATCAAAAAAAAATTTCGACTTCTTGCGTTCTTCATAATAGATTTTTAAGTACCGATGCAGAGAAAAATCCAAGTCCATCTAGAGTTTTAATTACTGGTAAGCATAGCTTCCTTCCTTAAAGTGAATATTAATTTTTATTCTAACATTTTAAACTTTCAGTATTATAAAGTTTATGTAATCTATTTTTTAGGTAGCTTAGGTCAACTGGGAATCGGCTTAGCTAAAAAATTGAGGTAATACATAATTTAACTTTACAACTACGTAGAGATAAATTTATAGAACAAAAAAATTTCAATTTGAGAATCTGAGACTTGACGCGGTAGATTTCCTTTTCGGCACTTATCACAGAAAGATATTTAGTGGAATATAAGTTCCAAGCTTTTTGAAAATAACATAATATTCAAAGAAGCATACAATTTCTTTTGTGCCGGTGTTGGAGCAGTAGCGCAACGTACAACCCCGCATCGCGGAGGGGGGGGGGGCCCAGAGCTCTAGGGGGCCCAAAGCCTGACTGCCGCCAAGTATCTACCCTTTGTAAAATCCAACTTGGGGGCCCAAAACTTGATTTTGCAGAGGGGTCCAAATATTCTCCGTTACGCCATTGTGTTGGAGTGATAATAAAAAAACTTGAATAAAAGGAAACAACACAGAAAACAGTTTGTTAACAGGAAAATAACAAACGGATGTGGTATTAAAATAGCCAAAATGCATACTTTCTTCTTTTTTTTTATCCTCCAATCCCTCTTTTCTTAATGGTCAAGTAAAGACTAAGTTCTAATGCAGTGATGGTTTTTTTTTCTGTCGGGAATTTTTTTGTCCCACAGAAAAGCAAAGTCAATAATTATTTATTTTTCGTAATATTGTCTGAAAATATTGAATATTAAATATTGGATTAGGTCCCCCGGTAACTAAAAGCCTTGGACCCTGTTTGCTATCATAAGCCACTATTTCCTGTAACATGAAGAATCATACTGAAGCCACCATTACAGACAATGATGAATATAATCTATAGACTACATTTTTAAGGTATACAGCAAGTAACTGAGACTAAAATTTCTTACATTATGAATCTATATCAAGGGTACTCAACCTTTCTTCCCGCCGGGCCGCATATACGCGACAGGCATTTCACGTGGGCCGCACACACATGGCAGGCATTTCAAGCGGGCCGCAACAAGCGGATAATAGAAAAAACACTCTATAAGACTAACGGAACATTGGACAAAGCAAAAATGATCAAAATATTAAAACTCATTTTTAGCTTTTATTTTAATGCCATTTTAATTTTTCAATCAAACATAAACATAAAAATATATATTTTTGTGCATTTTTTACTGAATTATGGGATATAATTTTTGTTCCCTTTCATCTATGACCAAGCCTCTTGCTTACGTTCTACAATTAAAAACAAATTGATAGCAAAATTGATATATATGATTACTTGATTGATAGAATTTCCCGCTAAAATGTTTAGTATATTGTTCTTCAGTAATTGAATTTCTTAGTGCAATGGGCCCTGGCCAGGCCGCTCAGAAAAGGCCGACGCGTCACATATGGTCCGCGGGCCGCAGGTTGAGTATCACTGATTTATATTATAATTAAGCGAAAATCGAAAACTAAAAACTTGAGTTGAAACACTCGTACTTTATTTTGTTATTACAAATTTGTAGAATTAGAAAGATCTTTTCTGAATCTAAATTCAGTTTATGTAAAAGGATCGTATGTATAATATATATGTATAGTTTATATGTATAAGGTGGCAACTCTCTCTCTTTATATCCATGCATTACAGTATGAATTACTTACAGAATAATGGAAGATGAATTTATAGGATAATAAAAGAGCTCTTATTGCGAAGTTTTTAAACTTGATTTAGTAATACAATTAGATTATTATCATCAATATGTCCATGTAAATAATAACAAAAAAAGATGGTCTTGAGTAATTAAACATGCAAAGTAAATTAAAAAACATATTTATTACATCCTTTTGATAATGTTAAAAATCTTCGCACAAGAAAAGTAAAAATTGAGTTGAGTATTATAGAGACTACTTGATCTTCATTTTAATTCTTTTTATGTAAGGCAGACAAGTTATATCATTAATTAAAATTATTCACTTAATGTTTATTTTTGTATTAAATTTTTTAATATTTTTAAAATAATTTTCAAATGCATGTTAAAAATTTAATACATTTTACGTCTAATTGCAAAAGTTCATTGATTAAAAAAATATTCCTCCTTTTAGAAAAAAAAGTAAAAAGAAAACAAAGTTCTTTCCAGATTAACATGGATTTGTAAAAAGTTATTCGAATTATTTCTTGTCAAATATTAAAATCTATACTTTCTCGTTTTGTATACACTAAATTTTTTTTTTTTTTTGTGAGATAACAGGTAACCTCTATGTTTATGAAATAACAGTCTTATTTTTAATAGACCAAAAAACCCTTTTATATTTCCTATAAAAAATGAAAGCATTTTTGTAGCAATTATATATTAAATGGATATCTATCAATCAACGCATTTTTTTTAAAGCAGAAGTATATGAAATATCGGTAGAAAATTTGAAAAGTTATATTCCTTGCCAGAAGAAAGAAGCAAACCAATGAGCAGCACAAGGTAATATATTATTTAAATAAAGACTTAGAGTTAGGGTTTGCAATCCCGTGTCATATTTTCAATCCCGGGATTTCGGGATTACATTATCCCAATCCCGGGCTTGGTCCCGGGATAAGGAATGATCCATTTATTAGAAATACTTACATATTAATATAGTTGAAATTGCATAATAAAATTGAAAATATAGTTAAAAATTAATTTAATATTATTTTATTGAAACAAATAAAAAATTAATTCATTATAAAAAAAAATTAAAAATAGTGCATAGTGAAATTTAAAAAAAACCCCGCATTTCTTCATTTTTTGTGTTTCTGTAAATAAGCTTATAAAAACACAGCTCCTCTAGTGTTTCATCGTTGGAACAGCTTCTTATTTTTATTACAAACTGTCCTGCCGAAGAAAATGCACGTTCGGATTCTTTACTAGTAGGTATTATCGTCACTAAATAGGAGTATGTTCTTTTCAGGTAGTCACCACACCTCCCTCCATTTTCAAAAAAAGAGACATTTCTTTTTGAATTTTTGATGACAGTGTCTCAAATCTAATAGACTGCATTGGTGCATATACCTCTTTGATAACTTTATTTAGTTCTTCTGCTACACTTAAGGGTTTTTGTATGTATAAATGGATCCAGAGAGTTATTGAATCAGAATGTGAATCAATTTCAAGTGTTACCTCATTTGAAATTGAAGATTCAGTTGCATGAGCGGTTAGTAATGCAATGGGATTTGAAGTGTCTCAAGTCTTCCAAGCAGGTCCGCTCTTAATTAACGGCATTTAATTGAAGAAGGAACTGCGACAAAATCTATTCTTGAGATGTTGCTTATATTATTGTATAAACATTGCAGTGAGCCACTTAGATCTATGCGATATTCTCCCATACGAGAAATGAGAGCTGTGCATATATGTTTTTTTTTTTTACCTATAGCACTCTTATAATTGCAAAAAAATTCTACTTACATATTTCATTAAAAAATATAATTTTATAAATTTTTAAAGAATTAAATTCTTAGAAAATTTGTATGAGAAAAATTTTCTAGATATATTTCAGAAAAAAATTAAATCCGGCGATTTCGGGATTGGAAAAACCCCGGGATCTTGGGGATTCGGAATCCCGGAGCTGAAAATCCTACTAGATATCTTCCAAAAATTCTAATTGCCTCTGTCCAAGTTAAGTGACACCAGACATCCTGAAGATGGGAGAAATGTCCTTTTTCTGACCACACTCGCGATGAAAAGAAAGTTACAGAAGAAAATAACAGAAAACAAATATCAAGTTTCTCGGTTTAAAATACACACCCATCTCGAACCCTTTAAGTTTCAACACGTAAGAAAACTAACATTAAACGTATACAGTACAAAAAAGGTAAATAAGATGCATTAAATGTAATACCAAATTCACAATACCTTGAAAAAAAAATTCAAAATATAATTCAGACAAAAATTAAATCCCGGGATTATTTATTTTAATCCCGGGATTGGAAAAAACCACCGGGATCCCGGGGCTGCAAACCCTACTTAGAGTAAAACAAGTTCTAAAACAAGGTTTCACGAACTTTCCATTCATGTTTTGTTTAATACGGTATCCTGATTATGGTAGCTGTATAAAGCCAATAAAACAAGACTTTGCAATTTTTAGTCATGGCGAATCTTCTATTGAAGCATCAAAAGAATGTATTCAAAACTAGCCTAATCAAATTTCACTGAAGAATTTTAAAATTTTCGATATTAAAATATATTGGAAGAAAAACTTTTCAAAAGCAAAATTAAAATCAAATGTCAGTTAACCCAAAATGACGTCGAAATTATTAAAATTTGTTTGATTGTTTGCCTGATTGTAGTTATATGTATTTTATAGAGCTCGCTATGGAGCGGAAAATATCATAATGTCGGATATCATCAGAGTTCCCAAGGAACTTTTAGATGCAGGTAAAATTAAACGTTCAGTAAATTTTTGCACATAAAATTTACATGTACTTTAATTCTACTTATATTTATAATGTAATTTTCAGGCCCATACATCTACGCAGACATTCTAGATTTCAAAAATCTTCGAGAAATAATAGTAAATTATCGAATTGACTGGTTGATCCACTTAAGCGCTCTTCTTAGTGCAGTTGGTGAAGCAAATGTTCCTTTAGCAATGCGGGTCAATATTGAAGGATTACACAATGTGATGGAGTTGGCAAAAGAGTACAGGTTGAAAATCTTCGTGCCCAGTACCATAGGGGCGTTTGGACCACATTCTCCAAGGAATCCGACTCCAGATCTATGCGTGCAGAGACCTCGTACGATCTATGGTGTTTCCAAAGTCCATGCTGAATTGCTTGGTGAGGTGTGGAGTTTTTTCATGTTATTTTGATAAAATGTTAAACGAAACTGATAATTGTCAAATATTATAACAATATAGGTTCAGTTTTTTAAAAGAAGGGGTGAGGGGAGGGGAATAGCCACACACTTTTCATCACTTTAAAAATTCTACTTTGTAATTTGAAAAGGGAATTTCCTTTCTGTATGTTTTCTAGGCGTCCCCCCCCTAGACATTATACTATTAAAATATTGAGCGAACACGTTTTTTGAAGTCTGTAAATCTTTCTTCTTATTCCTGTTACTGAAATACCCCTATTTTAGAAAGATATTCCATTTTAGATTATCTATCCTACTTTTTGACATCTTTTTTTTGTTAAAACTTTCACATTCTTTTACGAAGTTTTGGATCTGTGATTTAAGTTAATCTTATTACAGCTTGGCCTTTATATGCTGAGGCAAACTTTCTGCGTTCGTTTTTGTACGTAATATTTCATAAATTTCCTGCTCTTTTATTAAAATTAAATAGCAATTTTATGAACTCTTCTCTAGAGAAATCCTTGATATCAGTAGCAAAAGATTTTTTTTTAAATGAGTTAATCTCTTTTGATCTTACACAGGCAATTTTACCACAAATCTTTGCGTTAAAATTTTTCACAAAAAAGTATTCCACTAAATTCTTAATTTATCCGTTTCATGAAATGCAATTGTCGGCCAATGACCAGGAGTAAAATGTTTTTGAGTTAAAAAAAAAGGAAATAAATTTTGTTAAACTGACGACTTTGTTTCTTCGACTGTTACTTTGTTCGAAGAAAAATTAAATAATTTATCTTACGGTTTAAGAACCTAGACAAGTTTTCGTAGTTTTTCGATCTGTTGCATAATAGAAATTACATCATTATGAGACTAGAATTAAAATATCTGTCTATAACAAAATATGAAGAATCAATCATTCATGAACTCGAATTTAAAAATCTTAAATTGAAAATTCACAATTAAAATTTAAAAATATGCATTTAAAAATTACCTACTTTGCTTATGTTTATCAAAGTATGGAATATATATATATATTCTTAACGTTTAAAATTGATCAACTTGTGTTATGCAGACGTGTTTATCAATTTTAGCGAAATTGTAAATTCATAATTTTTTTGCTGGATGAGATTCTATAATTCCAATGTATTTATTCATTAAGGTATCCGACTACTTGCGACAACTTAAAAAAAAATTTTTTTTGTGGTTTTTAGATTTGTTTGGTACATTTTAAGTTATATATATATATATATATATATATATATATATATATATATATATATATATATGCTAAAATAATTAAGAAGAGAAAAATTATTATTAGGGGAAATTATTATTACTAAAATGGGTAAAATTTACAAAAAACAACATAAAAAGGGGCCCATTCTGTACCAAAAATCTATAACAAATTTAAAGTTTTTCAATTCTGATCTGTTATTATGTTATTCATTTTCGAAATGACTTTTAGGATAAGAGATATTTTAATTTTTACAAAAACTAGAGCCCTTTATCTTAGTTTTTATATGAAATTGCTTAAAAAAACAGTGGTTATATTAACATAAGGGACTTTAAATTTTGTAATAAAGCAGTGAATGATAAATCTGAAGGTTAAAGTACTTCTATTATTCAGAATATACACAAAAAATTTCAGTGAATTATTTTCAAAACCTCCGTTTTAGCTTTTCGAAAAAAAAACAACTTATTTCGAGTAAAACGCATTTATAAGTTTGACATCTTGTGTAAAGCTATGGCATCTGCTTTTACTAAAACACTTGCAGTTTTTGGCAAATTTCACTATCTTAGGGTGGTCGGATACTTTAATATCTGTATTCTGAAGACTGGTAAAAATGCTATCAGTACTAATAGTAGCTCTATCCATTTCACAGTACTTGAAGCGAATGGAAAGTCTTTAAACAAAATATATCTCTGCCTTTTTTTCTAGAAAGCGAAATGCCTTTTTATTCTGAAAAAAAAACAACATGCGTAAACAATATTTTCCCTTCCATTCGAGTTTTTTAACGCATTCTCAAGAGTTATAACCAATATTATTAGGATTAACGATGTTAATTACATTTAATCATTATGCAAGTAAAAAGCGAGTCCCATATTTCCCCTATTCTTAACGTGAAAGTTTTTACTGAGAACCTCATTATTTACCTATCCGACCATGCTAATTTTCTACTCAAGGTTCTTTGAGGATATGACACTCTCTTTGGAATAGGTATTTTTTCCTTGCAGAACGTATGATTCATGTTCTGAGTTTTCGTGTTTAATTCACAACCACAGTTTTTCCTGAAGTTCAATAATGCTTTTTAAACGTACCGGTTGTTTGATATTAGTCCGCGTTCTGAGCTCTCAATTTCACAATCATAACATAATTGTTCAGAACGAGTTCATGTTTCTGGCTTTAGTGCTTACGCTTTGCAGCAAAATTTCATGTACCATTGCAGTGCACATAAGATCAAATTATTGCATTAAAATAGTAAGAGTCTCAAAAATTGATGAGAATAAAGATAACAATAAATCTTATACTATATATATTATAATAATATTATATTTTTATTTCTATCTTAATACAAGGTATCAAAATAAAAAAAAAATATATCAGATATTAAGACAAAGGTAAAATATAAGATATTGAGATTTACGTAAAGATATTGAGATTTAGGTAATGATAAGATAAGATATTGAAATTAAGGTTGTCGCGTCCATTCGACAGCTGGTGTTGGAGGGTTCGAGTACAGATCAGCCAATTTAACAACCAACAATTTGCCAGCCAACAAAACTTTAAAAGATATTTTTCCCTCACGTTTCAAAAGCATTCAGTTGAACTGAAATTTTATATACACGATTGTTTTGGACGACAATACGATACTTTAATCATAATTAATAAAAATTAATTGCCACTTAATGTTGCGATTCTGTCAGATGTATATACATTTTTATATTAATTGTAACTATTTAATAAAAAATATCTAAAATAAATTTTTGTTGTTGATCTAAGTAAGAACTGACTAAATTTTTTAAATATTACTTGTTAACAGTATTATCACTTCAAATATGGATTAGACTTCAGATCTCTTCGTTTTCCTGGAGTCATATCTGGAGATACTGCACCAGGAGGAGGCACAACAGGTAGTAAAAACTTTTAAATAATCGTAAATTAAAAATATTTTGAAAAAAACAACAACATTTAGAGCAAATAGTTACTTAACTAATGGAGATAAAAGTGCTGTAACTTATTCAAGACGTTCATATTTATTTGGGAGATTAATAATAATGTTATTTCTATCAAAAAGTTTTTGCGAAGATATTTCACTCTTTCGTTTTTTAACATTAAAATCATTTATAAGTATAATTTTATAAGTATTTATAAAACTATACTGAACTGAACTCACAGTGGCGCAGCAGCCCATGAGAGCCATGGTCTACTGTGCCTATCTCAGTTTATGTGATCTTAGTCGCTAGGGTGCATGTGTAGATGTTTCGGTCAAGTGGTCAGTCTGACGTGAAACTCCCAGAGTTCAGTTCCCAAGCAATCTTGGTACTCATTTATCGACCCAATGAAAGGCTGAGTCGACCTTTCCCAGCCCGGGCTTTGAACCCTAGTCCAGTGGAAGCGAGATGCACTACCACTCAGCCCCTGGGCTTAATAAAACTATACTTTTAAATATTTATAAGTACGATGTTTCCTCTGATCAGTGATGTAACGTACGCACCAGCAACTCCCGCCTCGCGGGGGGTGTGAGGGGTTTTCACGGGGACTTAAAGCCTAATTGACGCCAAGTACGTATTTAACCAATTTATAAAATATTTAAGGCAAAATCTGACTTTACAGGGGGAGGGACTTAATATTGTCCGTTACGTCAATGCCTCTGCTGGTGATATGCGACTCAATTCGATAATTAGAACACTTTTTTACTAAATGTAATTTCCATATTTCTTTCAAAACAATTACTTTGAGATTCTTATTAAATAGTTATGTACGGTAAAATCTTGCGTATAACGTTCACTCTTAACACAAAAAATAAGATCGAAATTTACGAGTGCGTGTTATATGCCAGGTTTTAAAAGCGAGAGCTTTAAAAATAAAGAAATGTGAGCATAAGAAAAATTAAGTCTTGTACATAGTTCGAAATACTGTTTATTTTAAACATATGACATACCATATAAACTTAAAAAGTTGCATTTCTAGAAATATAATATTTTTTTAAGAACCTGGGAATAAATCGAACTAATGACTTCAAAACATTAAATCACTGCATACGTACATTTCAGGTTTTTTCCTTAATAAAGAGGTGCTTGTTATTCAGCGAATATACCTAAACACTTAAAAATGCAGCCTGAAAGTACAGGTGTGCGTTATAGGCTGGATTTTACAGTAATTCTAAAAAGTCTATTAAAAATTGCAATATTATCTAAGATATAATTTTTTTTATAAAATTCTTTATTGCCTATACCAAACACCTGGAGAATGATAACACTAAATCGTAAAATGATTTTTATATGGTTGCGATGATAAGCTGGTCTGCGGGTTAAATAAAAATTTATTAACATACTAGCTGTACCCTGCCACGCGTTACTGTGGCTCAGTCTGGTTAAAGAGAAAGCACATATTTTCGGTATGTTTAAACATTTGCCTTGGAGGTATGATTTTCTATAAAAAATGTATAGATATATATATTCCTAAATCTTTACTTAACTGATATCATTTGTAATTAGTTTACCAAATACTTGAAGTTATTACGACTTATTTTAGTCCTCATGTTATGAACCTAAATTTATTTACATTGTATTCATAATGGAGACCTCAAGTTTGAAGATAAATTTTAAATGGATCTACTCTGGATTCCTCGAGGGCAATGGGTTAGTTTTACAATGCTTATGGATATTTCTGTTAAATCAGAGGTGTGTTCACAAATGCACATTTCTCCAAACAATATCATTTGAAAACATGAATTGTATTTCCTGATGTTATACAGGAAATGTATTGATTCTGCAGTATATCTGGCAAGAAAAGTTTTTAATGGCTCTGGTGGTTCTCTAAGTTTCAGGCAGTTTAATTTTACCAGTGGTACAAAACATTCCTTTTGTATCTCGCTTAAATTTCAGAGCATTGCAATAAGGATACACTTCAATAATTGAGCTGATGAAAACATGCTGGCTCAACCTATAATCTTTCACTGGGTAGTACCGGAATGCAAGGTGACTGTTATTGTGTGATTTCTCACCACAAAATCATGTTTAACGCTGATGTACTGTTTCTGGTTGACATCTTTCAACCATTCGCAATCTACTTTGTTCCTTTTGTTGAGAACAGAACAGATCTGAAGTTGCAAGACATGGATGCTGTGCTCGCAAATGTGCTTCCTCAAGTCTGGATGTCAGTTACTCTGCTGCACCCTCAGCATGTGCTTGTGCCATTCTTTGTCTGTTGTGAGGATTCTAGGGGGCCCAAAGCCTGACTGACGTTAACTACTTGCCCTATGTGAGATACCGCTTGGAGGCCCGAAACCTGACTTTGCAGAGGGGCCCTACAATTATACGTTACGCCACTGCCCATGAGGGCCTTTATCATGTGACCATCATGAATTTAGCCCATTGACAAATGCACTGTAGTGCGATTTTAACAGCACTGTTTCTCGAAGCACACTTTTTTCCATACAGAACATTAAGCAGGCATCTTTGCATTTTCTAAAGCTATATCAGCTGCCTAAAAAGGAGGGAAAAAACATTTTTAGACTGTCAGAAAACATCTGAAGCTTTTAGATTTTGCAAATTTTTCATTTCTGTGTAACTCATTCTCTCTCACACACAGAATATTTTATAGTTTTTACTAATTAAAGTTGGAGGTTCACCCCTCTCCCCCTGAATTCAAAATAAATTTGAATATTTAATTTCGTACTTTATCGAGTTTCATAAAGCTAGAATCTACAAAGAAACGAAAAGAAAAATCCATAAATTTAAAGGTGTACTCTTCAGACCAATATGCTTCCAGGATATTTAGTAAGGGCACCATTTATGTTTTACTTTTTTTATTGCGAAGATATATATAAATTCTGATTTGTAGCACTTAATTTTAAATTCCTTTGGTAGATTACGCTGTCGGGATTTTCCACGAGGCTCTGCGAACTGGTCGATTCAAGTGTTATTTGAGAAAAGATACAAAGCTACCAATGATGTACGTCGAGGACTGTCTGAGATCTATTATTGAACTTATGGAAGCTCCCAATGAATGTCTCAAACTAAGAACTTATAATGTTGCTGCTATTAGTTTTACACCAGAAGAACTTACGGAAGCAGTGAAGAAACATGTGCCAAATCTAGATGTGGAAAATGTCCCTGATCATCGCCAAGCTATAGGTAAGTTTATTTTCATATTTACAATATGAGCATTTTTATCTGATATGAATCCAAACGATCTTTATTACCATGCATAAAAAAGCACTAGGAAGGAGTTATCTGAGTGGGATGAAAACTGAAACTGAAACTAAACAGGACAATCCTACTCCAGTACACAAGTTTAAAGGTCGATTGCTCACACCACTGCAAAAGTGTCTGACAGTGTGCAACAGTCAAAATAATTGGTGAGTTGGTCACCATAACCTCCACCAACACCATCTAGGAGGGTTGCCTCTTAGTTAACTGTGGTTCAGAATCACATGGTTCGTCACCAATAGCCCTAGAGGAACTGAAAAGTGCGACGTTTTTAAGCAATCAATTAATAAACTGATGCGTTGTTATAAGTTTTCTTGAGTTGAATAAAGTTAAAGTTGCAGAACCTTCAATGAATCTTCATTTTGTCTTTTATGCAGAGACACCTATTTAAGAACAGATATAACTAATTTTTTAAGCTTTTGTATCGCCGAAAGTTATAGAAATCTGCTATTAAAAATGAAGTTATGTTTACATAATCAAGGTTAGGCAAGCAATTTTTGTCCTTTGTTATTCGTGCATCAAGTGAACTTAGCAGAAGTCTAAATTTTGGTGATAAGGAGAAACAATATTATTGACATTTTTCTGATACATCTAAAACATATCAAGACATTGTCAAAACTTGGACAACAATGACTAAAATGATTATTAAAAATTAGCTCATTATAAAAAAAAGAAAAACATATATAAAATTACGTGTCACCGTGTTTGTCCGCGATGAACTCCGAAACTACTCAACCAATCTTAACATACTTTTGTATATTGTGTGTCATTTCGTCCAACTTAAAACATAGACAGTTTTTATCTCATTTAATGACATCATTAATTTTTATTGCTGAAAATGTAAAGAATCCGAGAAACGGAAAATTCACAAAATGTCGCAATGCCCGTGTGTTGCTGGAAGCGGATTTTGTTGATGAAAGTGCACGAAAAGTGAAGCCCAACGTATTCGGGGCGTGAAATTCGATTTTCAAATCGGTTTCCAAAAATATCCGTAACTTTGCCGTATAATGCCTACGACCATACATTAAGCAAACCGTGTGCAGGGGTTTATCTTGAAATCTTAGGAGCGCAAAAACTAGGTCCCCTGAAAGGTTCGAGATGGGCAAACCGAATATAATATCCGATCCAAGAAACTCTCGAACTTACCAGATAATTCCGGACAACTATCTTTTACGTAGACCGTGCAGAGGTTTACTCTCAAAGTATTGGTGCGCGAAAAGGGCGTTTTGGTGTATTTCGGGGTGGGTGAACGAGAATCAAAATCTAATTTAGAAATTCCAGTAACTTAGTCGGATAATGCCGGATGACCCTAATGCACCCTCCTACAGGGGCTAAACTTGCAAGCGCATATCCACCGAAAGTAGGTCTCTGTAGAGTCTAGAGGTGAAGAACGAGATTCTGAATTTAGATTCAGAAACTCTAGTAATTTTGCCGATATTGGTGGAAAAATGGGGAATGGCTTCGCGTCGAGTCCCACGTCCAAATCTTCATTATTTCTGGTGGCTAAACTAGCACAAACTAGCTAACCACATGCTGAGGCGCCGAAAGTCTTTCCCGGGTACCTTTGGGGTTCGGTACGAGAATCTGAATTCGGATTTTAGAAGTTACGGTAACTTTGCCTGATAATGCCGGACGACTGTAATATAGTATTAAAAATTGGGGGAAATCAGCAGTATTTACCTCTATTATAAATTAAATCTATGTTGCTACTTAACAGCTTTTCAAGTAATTTATGTATTATATTATACGCAAATGGGAGACGAATAAAATGTAAAATTAAAAATATTGTGCTATTTTATGCTTAAGTTCAACTCTCCGAAGTTTTTGCTGAAATTAATTTAATGCATAGGATAGTTCAGTATAAAATTAAATCAACGTTTTACGACAAATCCATTGTAGCATGTGGCTGAATCAGCAAAACAAAAAAAAATAATAATGTATAATTATTGTCATGCAGCTCTGGTAACAAAACAGACAAAAAGTAAGTTCGATGAACTACTACGCTTATCGATTGATGATTAGACTTAATCGGGATAACTATATCCTTCGATATCGCCAGCTTTATCATCAATACGCTGTGGAAATGTACGCTAAGATCAAAAATGAACGTTTGCGATTTATTCGATTCAACCAAACTAAATTACGATAATAGGATTACATTCACTTACGAGATGCTGTTACCGGAAACATTGGTAATGCGTTTATTTTACCTTCTAGCTACATCGGAAGTCCACGGAATATGCAGGAATACATACAAAATCCGATGACATACGTACTTCATTACGATCGTCAGGATCTGTTCATCACATTTACATGTAATCCATACTGAGAAGCAATATAAAATTTACTATTACCAGGCCAAAAACCAATACATATAACGATCTCACTGCACGTGTTTTCAAACGAAAATAAAAGTCCTTGGTGGATTTAATCGTAAAACCAATTTTCGGCCAGACTTGATGCTGGCTATATTCAATTGAGTGGCAAAAACAAGGCTTGCCTCATGCCTACATTTTAATTTGGCTTGAAGTTAAAATCCGTCCAGAAGAAATGGATCCAATAATTTCAGCCAAAATTCCGATCCATTAATTGACCAAGAATTATTTGATATTGCTACCAGTCGCATTATTCATGGACCATGCGGTGTTTTTAATGATATCACCATGTATGGAAAATGGAAAATGTAAAAAACGTTGTCCAAGACAATATACGATTGATACTGTTATCGATATCGACGGTTGTCCCTTCTATCACCACCGAAACTTTGTGAATGGTGGCCCCACACTCACAATGCAAATGTCAAATTCTACAAATCAAGTTGAAATTGACAATCAGGGGGTGGTACCATACTCACAATTGTTTTCGAAAACGTATAATGCCCATATTAATGTCGAGTTTTGCAATTCCGTAAAATCAATTAAATATATTTGCAAATACGTTAATAAAGGCAGCTAATATTGTATTTGGCGTAAGAAATATAAAAAATGACGAAATAACACAATATCAAATGGGTAGATATATTAGCAGCAATGAAGCTAGCTGGCGTATTCTCAGTTTTTCTATACATGAAAGAGAACCTTTTGCCCAGCATCTTGCAGTACATCTTGAAAATGGTCAAAATGAAAAGAGAAAGTTCACAGAAGAGAAGTTTCTTCAAAGAGTGCTAGAGCCACCAAAAACGACTCTAATTACATTTCACATTGTGTCAAAAACCTTATGTGTTTGGTCAATTTGCAAATCTTTATTACATACCGATGTCCCACGCTATTTGATCCGGAAAAATTCAGGTAAAAAAGGGGAGCCACGTAAACAAGAGAGCCACATCCTTCAATCACGGGTATAGTCAAAGCCAAAGCATTGGCTCGACATTATACAGTACATCCAAAACAATGTAAGTGCTTCTTTTTGCGTTTATTGTTGGTGAGTGTACCTGGACCAACGCCTTTCAAATTTTTGCGAACAATTAAGGATCAAATATTCAATACATATCAAGATGCATGTCTCGAGCTTCAATTGCTGGAAGATGACAATCATTGGGACCTAACACTTGATGATGCAGCATTGACATCAATCCGCATAATGCAGCATTGACATCAATCCTGCATACCATTTGTCAACTGTTTGCTATTTTTGACGACATGTTATCCACAATCTCGACTTTGTGGGAAAAATATAAAACTATATGATGAAGACATACTGCACCGAGTTAAGCAAACAAACAATGTTCAAATATATTACCCCAGAGATGTTACAATGAAGCTTTATTGTTGATACAGGATTTATGTAATTTAATATATATATTTCAATTTCCCCTTAATCGGTGTTTCTCAAGATTTTATTGTTTGCGACCCGACGTTCAGTCAGAGTTTTCATCGCGCCCCTCTTTCATACAATAACAATGTATTGAATTCAATGATATTATACATTGAAGCAAAAGCTACAATGCGACTTTAATCTCGTAAGTGTCACCGGCGAATATAAACGTCTCGCTGAGTCAAAGCGTTAATTGCCCGGACGTATTTATATGTCTTTCCGGAGTACGATCTTTTCTGTATACTGCTATCGATAAAAAATTCCAAAGACTTTAGAATGACAGTGTTTGCGAAGGATTTACTTTTTTCAGAGATGTGCTTATAGTGAATTGCCCCCCCCACCCCAATACATCACATACGCGTGTTTACTTGGAAAACGGTGGCATTAGGAAGCGCGAATCGCGTAAATTTAAATAGGTGGTAAAGTAATAAATTTTAAACAGTATAAATTATATTTAGATAAATGTTAATTTGGCAAGCCCATGGGATCTGGTAATTATATAATCGTGTTCTTCTTAGTTTTCTTAAATAAACTCTAAAAATATGTTGTGCAGTACTGATACATTTATGTGTATTATGTCAGTTTAAATGTGTACTTAATTTTGTATTTGTAGAATGTGTATTTTGTTTGTTTACTTTCAGTAAATAAATATTTTTTTTAAATAATCTTTTGTTTCCGACTTTTTGATATGCTCGCCCCCCCTCGTAAAGTTATCACGCTCCTAAGGGGGAGCGCCCCACAGTTTGAGAAACGCTGCTTAATCTTATGGTATGTCATCATCTGACCGCCCCACCACGACTTAGTTAACAGTGATTTGCAACGGGAAAAAGTAATGACGTTGACTTAGCTGCAATTATTGTGAATAATGAGCAATTACTGACAGATGAACAAAAAATTATTTATAACGCATTAGGCGGCTGTTATGATGAACAAGGGGCTTTTTTTTCTTGGACGCACCAGATGGAACAGGAAAAAAAATATCGTTGATCCTTAAAAAAATACGGTCGCAGCAGAAATTTTGTTATCATTTGCATCTTCAGTCATTGCTGCAACTTTATTAGATGGTGGACGAATGCACACTCAGCATTCAAGTGCCATTAAGACATTCATAATACAGACGCGATGTGCAACACTAAAAAAAGCGGTATGGCTACGGTATTTCAGAAGTTCGATAATATCTGGGATGAGTGTATCATGGCCCATAAACATTCATTCGAAGCATTACACAGAACTTTGCAAGATTTAAAAGGCAACGAGGAAATATTCGGTGGTGTTGTCTGGTGATTTTCTACATTGCCAGTAATTCCTTGCTCTATTTTTGTCGACGAAGTTAACGCATGTTTAAAAATCGTTTTTATGGCGACACGTCGAAACACTTCGATTGACCATAAACACGCAATTACAATTGTAAGGATCAATCGGCGCAAATATTTTCTAACCACTCTGGATATTGGAAACGGTGAAGGGGAACTGCATCTCAGTACACAATATTCAAATTGTCAGACGACTTCTGTACTGTTGTTCAGACAAAAAATGAACTGATTGAGAATGTCTTTTTGATCCTGAAATTTTGAATTCTCTGGATATACCAGGAATGCCACCACGCAATCTCGGTTGAAGATTGGTTCACCAGTTATTCTGCTGCGGAACTTAAATCTACCTAGATTATGCAATGGTACACGTTTGGTCATTAAAAGAATCACCGGAAATATTCTTGAAGCAACATTTTAAATTGAGAGTTTAAAGGTGAAATTGTCATGTTGCCAGTGTTTCATGATACCATTAGTCTTTAATACAATTCAAAAGGCTTCAACTCCTATTCGTCTGGCTTTCGCAATGACATTAATAAATCTCAAGGCAAACAATCTCGTTTGTGGCTTGGACGTAGAAAATCCATATTTCTCGCATGGACAACTATATGTCGCATGCTCCCGTGTGGGGAAACCGTCAGATCTATTTTTTGTTAGGAAAAGACATTAAACGAAACATTAGTTAACGAAAAATATTGCATCGATTAGTATTAGTTAAATTAAAATTATTTATTGTTATAATTTAAAATAAATAAAACATTAAAATTTGCTAAAAGTTAACTTTATTTACCTCATTATAAAATTAATATTCATATGTTTGTAACTTAACAATTTTGTAAGTAATTCATATATTATCAAACAGTAAATGAATAACATGTAACATTTTAAAATGTTTTGTTTGTTGCTTATTTCAACTCTCCGAAATTATAAGCGAAGATTAATTTAACTGCATTGAATAGCTTAGAATAACATCAAATCAACACATTACAACAAAGCCGCTGCAACGCATGGCCGGGTCAGCTAGTAATCTATAAATTAGAAGCTACATCAAATTATCAACTCTCTGTAGTAGGGAATTTTATTAAAATATTCGAATACAAAATAAATTTTTGAGTGCAGATACAAAGGGAGAAAATACTAAATTACAGTTCAGTTTAATGTTTGTGATTTAAAATAAACATATTTAAATAACTTGTATTGATAAAATATCGTAAGAAAATTAGCAAGAAATGTGACAAAAATCATATAAAGGTCTAAATGTTAGGCATATTGAAGAAATAATTTAAAAAAGAGCAAAGAATCTTATAGCCACATTCTTTTAAAAGCCATTATCAAGATTTCTGTATCAAATAGCAATGTCAGTGAGTTTCATTAAAAAGATGTCATAGTCATAAGTAACGGGATATGTTTATAAGAAAAGACAGCAATGCTTACATGTCTTCTAAACAAAAACGTCTTTTTCTCTTCTTAATTTTAGCATATTTTTCTTAAAATGTACTAAACAAATAAAAAACAACAACAAAAAAATCTTCATGCCTTCATTTTTTTTAAAAAAATTTGTCGCATGTAGTCGAATACCTTAAATAAAACAGAAATTTTATTTGACATTCTTTATTAAAAGAATTGCAAAGAAATGTTAATTGATGCCATTCCATTTGAGAAAGTTAAGAAAAATTAAACTCGTGTGATCAATCAAATATTTCTTGATCGGTTGACTTTCTCTTCAATTTCTTATCTCCAATATTTTGCTAGAAAGCAATTGCACTCGGCCTCCTAATGTTCGAAAAAACGCTAAATAACTTCCAAATGATAATTTGAACGAATAGTTCATTTTAAAAAAATGTTTCCTAATATGGCTGCAGTATATGAGTGGTCATACTTGAGAGCTTCAGCATTGCTTCTGCCGAGCCACAGTGATAAAGTCCTGGTGAAAATACAGTAGAATGTCGTTTATCCGAACGTTTATTATCCGGAGCGTCAAATATCCGTACCAAGTCCGGATACGTTTTCGAACAGTACAATGCGCTCAACAGTTGTTTCGCTTGAGGCCAAAAGTGACGGTCAACAAACGAAAGTAGCAAGGGTCCATCAAATGCTGACGCGTGTTCTGCGTTAGAGAATTAGTCCAACTTAATTACTGCTTCTCAAGAGAATCAGAGACCTTGCAGCGAAAAAACGTAGGCTTACAATGGTACACCGAAAAATAAGTGATTATTTTCCAATAAAGATAAAATTGCGACATTTTGCACTTATTTTACTTTTCTTCAAGCACGTTTCCGCATGTGATAATTTTCAATAATCGTATATTGTCCGGTTTCATATACTGCATAGATGGCATTCGGTTTTCGGTTATCCGAACGGATTCCTGTCGCAATCGATTCGGATAAACGATGTTTCACTGTAAACACATCCCGTACAGAGGATTTGATGTACTTTAAATATGTCAGTCTCAAAGTACTCGTGATGCTGTAAAAGTTAGGGGAGCGGGTCTAATTCCGATATCATCCTAGTCAATTGACTGTGGTCCAAAGTCACGTAATCCATCGTCACTATACTTTGTGTTTCTTAGCTGCTAATTAAATTATCAGTACTGTGTGTGTGCATGCAGGAATACTGTGATTTTTAAGAACAGCAGCTTCATTTTTATTCATTCAAAACTATATTTCTTAAATAGACGGTCAACAAGTTCGTATTAGTACACCTACTGATTGCAACTAAATATTCTTTGAATGTTTTCAGTTTCCAAGGGCTGTAGCTAAATGTACTTAATTTTTTAAAAAATATAAACTTATATGTGAGAATAAAAAGTAACTTTCTGCTTAAGTTAATTAATCTTCTTTTTTTCGTTTTTAATGAAATTGTGTATTGTTTACAAAGTTTTAGTCTTGGAAACATGTGATATTATTAGCATTTCTTTGTAATGGAAAAACTTAAGGCCAAATTCTTAAGGACACCTTAGAGTCATTATTTCTTGTTCCTGCATTTTGTGGTATTAATTGTATTAGCATGTATACTTCTGGACATCATTTCTCAAAAAGATCGGGAACGGCTTAAATATTTATATCTATAAATAGCAGATAGGTATTTGGTGACTGGACTATTGCCTTGGAGCAAAGCGAACGTGCACCTTTACTACACATTAGGCCGATTTCATTCGAGGCAATTTTGTGCTAGTCAACTCGTTTCCTGTCACCATACCTATAGTGTGAAGAGGGGAGATAATTCCTTTCACACGCGGACTAAAAGTTGACTGAAAAGGGAGTGCTGGAATCAATGGTATAATGATGGAGTCTGAAGATGCAACAAAAAGCTTAATCTATATTTTCTACACACGCACAAGTAGTTTTAGCAATATCGCTTTGATGAGTCAACTAGTGGGTAGGAGAATGTGTTTTTTTTGCCCGAGAGATTGAAGAAGTGACTCAGCAAGAAATGCCTTTGGGCCACATCTTTTGTGATCCAGGCGGTTTCTGTTCAAAACAAGCACCAGATTTTCTGCTTCTTCCACTGCCAGTTTATCCATTAGGCGCTTGGAGCGGGTATTCAGGACCCGGATAAGCTGGACAAGCAGATTTTCTATTTATAAATTTTGATCCGCTAGTACCAAGGGAGCCTGTAGATCTTCTGCGTCAGGGCCCAAAATGAGCTTAAATTGGCACTGCCTCTTTTGTTACATGCGACACAAGTTGAAATATATGAAAGGGCCCCGAAAAAAGAGATTCTTCCATCGGGTCAGTTATTAGGTACTTATACTCTTATTATTGCTGGTTTGGGGTAAAAGAAAAAATGATATCATTCTATTTCTGGATAGACCCATACCTTGAATGTTACAATAGACCAGTGATTCTCAATCCTGTGCAGCGGCATTTTTGTGTCCCGACAATTTATATCTTGTATTTTGAGTAAAAAAAAATAAAATCCGGAGCCGAATCGCACATTTGCTGTTTTACAGGAATAGATGGAAGTGTATTACAGATAAGTAAAATTCTATTAAACATTTTATTGTTAGCGTGCCGCCAAATTTTAATATTTTAAAAGTGTATCGGAAGCAACAACAACAAAAAAAAACTTTGAGAATCACTGCAGTAGACAATAGCCTTAGAAAAGAAAAGAGAGAGAATTGAATAATTGAGTCTGTGTAGAGTCTTCATATTAATTAAAAAAATATTTTAATTTACAGCTGATACCTGGCCACAAGTATTGGAAGATATAAAATGCAAGGAAGGACTGGGGATGGAAGCATGAATATGACTTGAAGAATTGTGCAGTGCTATGATAGAAGTGACGAAGACTTATTATACTGATAGTTCAAAATAACTTCTTCACTTGTTTAAAAATAAGAGTGTAAAGAATTTTCAATTTTTATAGTGGAACACGTGACAAACTTATGCAGGAATTTTTAAGCGAAAATGTTGTATTTTTAATTGTTATATTGTAAACAAATGAATGAAAGAATTTTTTCTCAATGGATTGGTATTTTCAAAACACACACAAAGACCATCACCATAGCGAATGAATGTAATGTTTACTTAAAGTTTCAATACACTA
>BMAO01013668.1:0-31536 GCA_019973975.1 Trichonephila clavata
ATTGTTTATTAAAAGCTTTTATTTAACTTACAATGTATGTATGTATGTATGTATGTATGTATGTATGTATGTATGTAATTTGTTCGGGTGGAATCTTGCAACTCAATTTTGAAGCTGATATCTTCCTCCCATTGAGCTGAAATTTTGTATACACGTTTAGTTTGGATGACAATGCATGTTTTGACCATTTATATTCCGATATTGCAATTAATTAAAAAGATATTAATTAAAAACGTTAAACTAGTTTTGGGCGCCAACTTGGATATATCTGCATTGTTGTAATAATTTTATTGTTACAACAATGACAAAAGTTGGCGTTGAAAATCGGTTTTCAGCCAAACTGGAATTTCATAACGTTGCGCTATTGACAGTATTAATTAACTTTGTCTAAAAAATAATTACATTTCTACAACGTAAAAACAATCTAATTTCTACAACGTATGCAATTTTTTACAAATTTCTATCTATTTCCTTGGATTTAAATTCAAAACAAAAAAGTAGAGCTATTTTTCAAGTAGATTGGTACATTGTATACCTTTCTCAACGCTGCCAAGTTAAACTGAGATGGAGTATTGAAGAAATTCTTTAAATAATTTATCTAACTTTAATCTATGAAACTCAGACAAAAAATAATTACAGAATCGGAAAGATCATTTTTTTAATGTATCTTACCCATCAAAAAGGAATCCGCTAGGAAAACAATAAGAGAAAAATATTATCTAGAAATGCAATATATTTTCGATTAAAAAAAATAATTTTACAATAAAATGAAGTAATTTTTTAAAGAAATTTTCTAATTTTAAGCCTACGAGTAATTTAAATATACCTCATTTTATCACCAGTAATCTAAACTCACACTACGACATGTGTTCTTAACTTTAATTACAAATAGAATCTGTTAATTTTATTTGAATTTAATTATTGATTTTTTCAAAATCAAGTTTCTAAAGATGATCTGAGCAATTAAAAAAAAATAGATTCTTACGTAGAAGATATTCAATGTCCAGCAAAAAATTATCATTATTTGATAAAACTTTCTTTTTTTATTACAAAATACGTTTTTAGTCTTAAGCATTTTATTGATTAATACAAATATTTAAACGCCTTTTGAAGTTTTTAATAAACAATTCAAATTTTCTTCTAATATGTTAGAGAAATACACCCCTTATCTTCAAAATATTTCAAATAAATAATATATTCTTTAAGTTTTTCAAAAATAGTCAAAATTTTAATTAAACATTTAATAACTTTGTCATTTATGAAGATAATCTCACTAAACTTTTTTTTCGTGTGTAGAACAATGTTAGCCAAAATCTGCATGAAGATTGAAAAAAATTGCTTAAAAATTACGGATTTAAAAAAATTGTGTTTTTAGTCTAATACCATTTTGCGAGAATTAATTCAGCTAAACCAGGGATGGCGAACCAGCGTTCAATGAGTTGAACAGGCTGAGAAACCTGTCCAGCGATAACTAAAAAGTAAAAAATAAATTAAATGTAAAAAAACTTTTTTAAGAACAAGCTTTTATTTAAACGCGCTAAAAGAATAAAATAAACTTTTCCTTTAAAACTTTTTTTACTATCAACTTATAACGTCATTACACAATTTATATGATATAAAAGCTTGTCGCGAGATTTACCTGTGTAGATAAAACAAGTAAAATAATAACTTGACCTGATTGATTTGGTTTTTAAAAATTCAAACTAAGTAATATGAGTACTTAAATATTGCGACAAGCTTTTATATCATATAAATTGTGTAATGACGTTATAAGTTGATAGTAAAAAAAGTTTTAAAGGAAAAGTTTATTTTATTCTTTTTAGCGCGTTTAAATAAAAGCTTGTTCTTAAAAAAGTTTTTTTACATTTAATTTATTGGTTTATTTTTACTGCGGTAACCTTATTACTTTCCAGCAATTTGATTTTTTTTGAAAAACTCAACCATTTTCATATTGGACACTATTGCTGTAGTATTCATACTCTACTTTTCTAACTTACTTCCATAGAATGATAAATACCTCAGATTTTATTGGTGAACGCCAGGATCTATTTCAGAAAAAAAAGTACGAGGACATTATAATTTATTATTACTAACAAAAACGTTCACCCAATTCTCCCTTTTGGTCAATTTTATTTTCTAAGGCTTCATGTTTCTTTTTTCAATCTTAGCTCACTGATTTCAGCATTATGAATTGTGATAAATGAGGCACAAAGACAAAAAAAAATTGTTTCTAAAAAGTAAGAAATTGGATGGCAGATTTATTTACTGAGGACCTTAATGTGCAAATTCGTGCTACCATAGTAAAAATCTTAGACATAATTCTGTTTTTTATGGCAGCAAATTGCGAAAATTTCCAGTTTCACTTTCCATAAATGCTTTCATAACCTTTCTACATTTTGCAACCATTCGTCACTTGTCTCTTTCTAAGTATAAATAAATAATACTTAGAGGCCGAAAAAAGAATTTTCTTTCGGCTTCAAATTATGACTTTTTGAGAACTTTTTACAGCAATATTTGTTTTTAAATTCACTTTTCTCTTTCGGCATTTAAAATTTTAAAAATATTTTTCACGGGTATGTTTACTCACAAAATTCAAATAGAATGAATTCCGAAGTCGAAAATAAAAACAAAATAATTAAATTAACTTATTGTGCAAAGCAAACAAATTACACACTGTAAACAAGTTTAAATTGCTCGCTAAAAAGAAAAATCTACCCTTCAGATATTTTTGAAAAAAGCATGACGACGCAGGACACTTCAGCTGATAGGAAAACTATTACTTAAACACAAGAACACCCACACAGTAGCATAATTTTCCGAATTACTTTGCGGGTCGATTGATTATGTTTGTTATTAATTGCTCTTGTTTTACTTTTTTGCTTCGATTCTACTTATTCTACGCTTTTAATGAAAAATATTCTTTTGATAACTATTAAAACTTTCTTATGCATTATGGATGTTTACATTGCATCTCACTTCAAAAATGAAAGAATAATGTAAGAAAGATCCTCCAATGAAGAATAATGTTTCAAGTCCTCAAATGTAAGATCATCACCTGAAGTAAAAATCAGAAATCTCTTGAGGAATTGAAATTTTCTCCTATCTTTAGCTGAAAGTTGATGCAAATATAGATTTTACGATAAAAAAAGTGTCAATAACTGTTATCTTTTTAAAAAATTTCAATCCAAATGCAATCAATTTCAAGTACAGAGTGACCAAAAGTTTTGCCCTGACTATAAATATTTATTGTGCTCAAGCTGTTACAATTAGATATATTTTTGGATATATTATAAGTACTATTTTGAATTTTTTTTACTAGCGAATTTATCTCAGTAAATTTCAAGGTGTGCCCTCTTGGTACTTCGAAGATTGTCTAAGCTAGGTGTCTTCAACCCGTGGCTCGCTAAAGGCATTTTAGTGACTCCTCATTTGAATTGAAACCAATTTCAAAAAACAAAAAAAAGACTTGTTTGCTTTTTGTCTTAAAAAACGCCATTTTTTTTCTGTTACTCTTGATATTTAAACATTTCACTGATGTGTTTGATGTCCATTTGTGATAAAATTTTCTGTAAATGAAGAATTTTTCAAAAATTTCACAGTATTTTATAAACAATTTTAAACATAAAAAATCTGACTATGTAAACATTTCTCAGAAATTTTTGGAAAAAAGGTGGACTTTTTAATTTAACAGTTTTGCGAAGTATTTAATTCGATTTCCATCTTACTTTTTTGAAATCAATATATACAAATCTGTAAACACCATCTTTTCCCTTAGAACCAGTTATATTGTAAAACAAATCTCCCTTTTTTATATAAATTTCCCTACTACAATATTTTTTTGACAGTTGTTTGTCCCGCGAATCATTATAAATTTATTAACTTGACCCTCGAGCGAAAAAGGTTGAAGACCCCTCGTTTAAGCGATATTCCAGTTCCCGCTACACATCCCGCTTACACATCCCGCTCTTTAACATGTTTTGCACTTTATAAACATGTCTAAGGCTTTTACGAAGAATCCCTACCAAACTTGTTTGCAAGATTTGAGATTCACGTGATGCTTCACAAATTGATTTAGTAGGATTCGTTGAAACTATTGTCGAAAGTGTGAACAATGTCTTCACTCACACCAGGCCTAACACTTCCAGGAAGATCCTTAACGCTGCCTGTTTCTTTAAACTTTTCATACCATCGCGCTTTATTGATTTTGCATCAGGAGATATGCTTCCATGACGCCATCGAAATTTCCGCTGAATATTAGTGGGCGATTTCGCTTCTTGAAGCCAAAGCCCACGAGCTTTCTCTTGAATCTCTCGACGCCATTTCGGCTAAAAATGATGGTCCCCCTTTTCCTTTACAAATAGTCCCCTGCCTCTCTTGAAGGAGCATTCGCGCCATCTATTGCTCAAAAAGAAGGAAAAAAACAACTAAAACTATCTTACCCAATGATATAACAGTACTATTATTATACTATTAAACGGTTATTTTGTAATGGATTTTTATAATCAAGGTAAGACTTTTGGTTCACTCTGTATAATAATTTTCCTGAGTTTTAAAAAAATAGATTCATATTAGTACTGAAACAAGCAAATAAATAAAATCAATAAGTAATGTTGAGTTATGAAATTATTCTGACAGCTGAGACCAAATTAGTACAATGAATTCTTTAGTTTTACTTTCAAAGAGATTTTGCCCAGCTGTACCTTAATTGTTGCCAAAACCAATTTAATTTATTCGAACATAGCTGTAATACTTACATACTTAAAAAACGTTTTTTATTTATGCAGTTTTTTTTATTGATTAATTATTATTACTAAAATTTTACATAGATGAACATCAATTTTCACTTCACTCAATTAACAAAAAAAGGAAATACTTTACAATGCAAATTAAATTACTCAAAAGATCTCTTTCTCATTAAATTTTCTCCTTCTTAAAAGGTAAAAATTACCGACTTAGTGGATTTTTATTCATTCATTCCATACTTTCTTGAACAGCTTTTCTTGAGAATAATGGCTTACATCGTTTCTTTTTATCGATTTGACCCGATTTTAATCTAGAGAGTTCGTTATATATGCGTTACTTTCAAAATTGATTTTAAAAAACTGTGATCCTTTGAAGAAAGAAGAATAAAAACAAAAGAATGAAAGTGACGCGCACGCTGAAAGAAAAAAAGAAAGAAAAAGACGTCATTTTCGATCCAGCCATTTCTTTTGAAAACTCTTCAAAGTGGAGAACATCTGGTTTTGAATAGTTATTGGGTTCCACCTGCAAAACGTACACTTTTTTATGAAGAAAATAAGGTTATGAATATTTTTTTATTTGCATACTTTCCTACATGAATTTCCTACTCATAAGGTAAGTGTTCTTAAGTGTCCGTTCAGATGAAGTGGGATTTTTTATTTTTATTCTTTCACGTAACATAAACAAAATATTTGTTTCAATTATGTCAAATTAAATTGTACTTTTTTTTTATAAATATATTCTTAAAGAACTAAAATCTATGGATAGAGTCAAAAACTTTGTTTTCAAATAATTAATATTGAAAAATATATACAGTAAAATACGTTTAACACGAAAACGCTTAAGACGAAATATCAGTTAACACGAAATAGTACAACGGTGCCGACAAGCTACTTTGTATTTTAATGAATTTTTTTTCTCTCAACACTCAACAAAAATAGCTTAACACGAAAATATTCTCCTTCTGGGAATGAACAAAATACGGAAAACACCAACTGCGCAGGCGAGATTTAAGAGGGGGTGTGAAATGAAAGAGAGGTGGTTTCTCATGTATCATTGAAGGGAGGCTAACTTAGCTTTGAAATAACGTCGGAATAGTCTGTGACACGAGTCAAATTTATTTATCTGAGCTACTTACACCCTCCACCCCTACAAATGCATCACAAAAACATTTCTCATCAGTCGGGTTTCGAATTCGATGACGAGTACATCGCAGTGTGAATAAAATTCAGTGAGATTGGGGGGTTCGCGGTTTTTTTTCCTTCCTATTTTAGAAGAATTTTTTACGAATACAATGGAAAAGAGATCAGGAGAAAAGCAAATTTCAATTTCGCTTAAAATGATGATGGAGCTTTTTAAGGCTGTTGATCAAAAACAAAAGAATAAAACGGAAATCTGTGAAGATTTAGGTGTTACTAACTCTACATTGTCCACAATACATGCATATATACATATCTATGTAAATAAAATGTACTCTAATAACCTTAATTTTATTGAACATATGGGTTTTTTTTGTAGTATTTTTTAACACGAAAAAATACTACAAAACTACATTGTTTCGTGTTAAAAGATTTTTATTGTACATCACATAAGTAAGTTTTAATTACTGTATATTTCCACTGATAAGAAGAGGTAAAAATTTTCGTCAAATTTTATTGTCTTAACATATTTCGATCCTATAAGACGATCCCCGAACTCTCAATGGCCTATGAATTTAGTTTGGAACATCGATCACATCTGGAACAAATATTATTCTATATCACAACAAAATGTCATTGTGTTCCCGAAATTTTGTACAATGTTTAAAATACTAAGCTTATTATTTGGTCCATATTGAAGACAGTCATTTAAAGATTTATAACCTTCTTTTGATAATGCATCGAAAAACAAATTTATTATTGTACAGTTGGAATTATTTTTTTAATAACCGGTTTATGAATTATATAATAAATATAATTTAACTTGACTTTATCACATGGAAACACATTCCTCTAAAATTCCTTCTTCAAACTGACACTCAGTTATCTGACTGTATTTTTGTTGAATACTTATTTATTTTTATTTAATTGATGTGATATTTGTTTCGAAACCACAAAATTATTTCCTATATCTTTATAATCTTCATTCCTTCACTCCAGTGACCTCTAATCCCCGGTCCGTAGGTCAAATGGTACCAGGCCGTCCAAGGAACATTAAATTAGCTCCATTTTATTTATTAATATGTATTTCTCTCGGTTTTGAACGACTTCCTATAGATATAAACTGTTTTTTCACTGGTTTGCATATGTTTTTCACTTGAAATATTTCACACCACAAATTAAATGGCATGGACTTCTGAGTTCAAGAATTTTATTAGAGCGTCCTCCACACGCTCTTTCTAACACAAGGGTTACACATACACTGAACTCTACACACACCAGCGCCCTTTCGCGACAAATATTCACTTATTATTGTGGGCGTCACAAGAATTATTTGTTCAACACTGAACATAAACAATCAACATTCCCCCTCAGAGGGACGCAGTAAAATTACCAAACATTGGTCAGTCCGCTGCGATAAAAATGTTGGACACACACCATATTTCTTTCGTACCTACCACCCTTGAAAGAAAACTGGCTTTAAAACATATCTGTCCTGTAAGATGATTCCGGAACTTTTGGGTATTTTTTATGATTCATTATTATTTATTTATTTATCCAACGCCCGTGCTTAGCTTCTTGGCCATTTGATACCGAGCTTCCCAGTACCGATTGACGACGCTGTCAGTCGGATATTCATCGAGTCCAGTGCATTGGAGCAAGTGGTCGCCATCCATCCTGGCAGGAGCGCAGACAGGGCAGGCCTCTTCAACAGCCAGGCCAAGACAGTGGAGGTATATTCCCAAAAAGTCCTGTTCGGTGGTTAGACGAAAGTGGACAACTGCCTCGGCTCTCTTCAGGTGCCTCGAGATAGGACCCACAGTGGCCAGGGTTTTCCATGGCTTTTCTAGGTTTTAGGTTTTTAGGGTCAAGGCTTTAGGTTTTTAGGGTCAATGTAAATGGATGTAATGCTGCTCTTTGCTCTTCTGAGGGTCAAAGGGATTTTTGGTTGAGACGACTCTGCTCCCTGCTTGGCTTTTTTTGATCGGCTCTCTCATTGCTGGGAATCCAATATAACTTGTGACCCACTGTAAGGTCACTGTCCGACAATATAAAATGAGATCCGCAATTTTATTTCGTCACTGAATTGTATTAAGGCAGTCAGTTGGTGTGTTACTGCTTAAGGCTGAAATAGCAGCTTGGGAGTCGATGAAGAAGACAACTTTTGCTGGAGGTAGGCCAGCAGCTAGTAATTGTGTTGTAGATGCATAGACAGCTATGACCTCACCATCGTAATTAGCGGCGTTTTTTCCCACGCCAATCAGTCCTCAAACAGTCGGCAGAACCATCTCCGTTTGTTTCTGGTAGGTATGAACCGTCAGTATAGATTTGGAGCCACTCATTTGCGGGATATCTTTGATTGATGGTTTCCAAAGTTCAAGATTTTAGAAACCATCAACAAATTTTATGATTCAGATATCGTCTTATCCGCAGAAATATATGTAGGAATCTAACCGAAATCTTCCAAAAAGTTAGATTCTTCAGATAGCGGGGTTTTTTACGAAGTGTGGGTTAACTTTGAAAAAATAGACAACATACTTTAAAGAAACTAAATAATTAATTATGAGTTATAGGAGAGTATTTACAGGGGGAATATTTACAAAATAGAAATTAGAACACATGCAGACATTTAAAAATATAGGAAAGTTATATTCCTTCTGGGAGGTCGTTAGAGATTAAATAAAAACTCATTATGTGGTACGATGGTTACTTACCGCCTATTTTGGCAAACGAGCGTGGACGCGGGAAATCGCTGCTTCGTCGTCGAGTGTTAGTGGGCCTCTGCCAAAAAAAAGTTGTGTCGGCGTTTTAATAAGTACGCTAGATGGCGTTGCTGTGGAATGCTGTTTTTGACTAAAATTGCCGTCCTCTGCAAAGGGATATGATCTAACCTTTTACAAAAAGAGTTCTATGGGATATCCTACATGCATGATTTTCTTTTTTATGTGTTATCATTTGCATACAAGTAATGTTTATGAATAAATCATATTAGAATTTTCATCTAGTCAAGATTTTCCTTTTTGAATAATTTCTATTCGTCGTTTGTCAAACAGAAGTTACAACTGAATCTTCGAGTTTTCGTATGACGAAGCGACAGTAAAAAATCTGCTCAAATGTCGTCTTTGTCATCTAATTGAGGAATTCCATTGCAAATAGTAAAGTAAATCTACATAAGAGTTGATTCATTTCAATAGAATAAATGACACACACTTTTTAGTATTTTTAAAAAAAAATTAATAAAGGTTTTTCAAAAACTAAACACACATTTGCTTTGTAACAGTGATTCTTTTACGATTTAGCAGTCATTCTATTTTTCATGAATTGCTTTTTTTCCAAATATTATTATATCAGTTTTAGAATCACTTATTTCTTTGTATACGATTTTTTGTATTAAGCATATTTATATTTGCACAAAATTCTCAATTAAAATTATTATTATTTTTCATTTTCTATTCTTTGTATTTCAAATAACTCTTAAGAGCCTAGAAAATTTTCCGTTCTATTTAAGCTTATAGTGTCAAACCCTGATAATGAGAATTCTGGAATTTTTTGTTTTTAAATTTTTACAAGATAAAAATAAAATCAGAAACCAGTTTAAAAATATAAGAGAAAATTTGAAATTTTCGGTAGTTTTTTTAACCTAATATGAGGTTAAAACATACTAAAATTTAGCATCATTCATATATTGTTCTTTTTTTCCTTGTAGAAAGAAGCAATTGTCAATGAATTGAAAGAAACAGTTGAAGAGTAAGAAATTTCTCATCTATTATCTAGTTTAATGTTAAATTATGACTTTTTTTCTTGGCAATTACAAAATCTTAGAGTTACACATTTCTTTGTTTTTGTTATTTGAGGTATTATTTATTTACTTACTGACGGTAAAATTTTATTAACTTTTAAAGAAACTAAATGAAAATAGTAGCTATTTTTTTAATTTTTTATTTTTTAAATACAAATTTATTTTTTATTTCAAATCATTCCTTTTTCCTGTTATTTTTATATCTACTAATTGTGACAAATCTAACACATCTTTTAGGCCGGAAAACTTTTTCAAATACATTGCGAATTCTTAAAAATGTGTGTAATACAGAATCTTATTGTTACAAGTAATTATATCTGTGCAAAATGTTTTTGCTTTGTTTTTCATAAGATTTAATAACTGAATATAATATTTAGGTAATGTATACATAATCACAATATTTTAGGGGATGATTCTCATTTAGAAGCTAATTGATAGTTATTTTTTGTTACAAACTTGCTTAAAGAATGTCCATGCAATATGTTATATAAGTCTTGCAAATAACAATTTATTAAAATAATGTATTTATGAATAGAACCGACAGCATAATGTTCGGAAAAAACTGATGCTGCAATCTGATATCTCTCACTGCTTTTCAAGGAGAACAAAATATATATTTTTGTATTGATTATTAACACATTTAATTTTTTAAAAAGAGAAAATTTTTTTAAAGATAAGTTTGCTTATTCCTTTATTTATGAATTTACATATAAAAAATGAATTAAGTACTCATATTTTACGGTGCAGTGCCATGTTAGAAAATAATTTTTCCCGAAAACGCTTCACATTTTGAAAGCACTCTCATTCTTTAATATGTAAATAATAAAAACTTAGAAAAAGTTTCTGTCTTATCAGGAGTAAAATTTCAGATTTGTTTTTTATAAACTGTAACTGTGATGAACAAAAGAAATAGAAAACTAAGTTACAAACTGTATATCCTCTTTCATACCCAACCATTGTTTCATAAATGATGACAACAATTTAGCCAAGCATCTATTCTCAATCTTCTGTCTCGCTTCCAGAACATTGATTCCTTTGAAAACAGTTGGATAAAAACCCATTCACCAAAGTTTTATGAAATATAATATTTATTTCTTACATGTTTTCCTTTTCTTTTAAAGTAGCATTTCTTATACGAAGCAAATAATAACTAAACATGATATCAAATTTCAATATTCACTCATAGTATTTATTCAAGAGCCAGCTCATTTAATAATTAAGTTAGTTGGGAATTCGGAGAGAATTCTAGTTTCATATTCATTAATAATTAATCACTTTAGCCTCATGAAATTTTGAAACCGTTATCGAAATGCATTTTAGAGTTAAGGATATGTTTGAATTACTTTAAAAGTCCTTGAAAGCAATTGGCGATGAATCGTGTAATATGATAGATGTATAGAGGAAGATTAGAGAGAATGAGAGATAAGGAAGAAAATGTACAATAGAACAACAGTATGTTACTTTAAAAAAAATCTCTAAAAATAAAAAAAATATTAGAAAGAAGAATCCTGTTTAAAAGAATTATAAGAAAACATAATTATTGTACAATGTGACATTTTTCAGAATTTTTATTATTCACGGATAAGGTTCCAGCATAACCGAGAAAAGAAAAATTCTTTACTCTTGAAGACACTCTCTGATCCGAGGATCTAGTTCAAACAGGGGCGTCTTAAGATTTATTGAGGCCCTGGGCCCCTACACAATGTAGGCCCCACCTATGACCCCTAAAAGTAGACAAATTGCCAAATGCTCGTACAAACAATAACCTGCAACAAATAAATGTGCATGATTTACAGTTGCACAAACCGGCTTGACCGACTGCCGCTTTTCGACTGAATGAGTAATGATAGTTATGGTGGTAGGCCTAGGACTATAAATGGACGACGGTCATATATGTAGCCAGTTGACATTTCGTCCGAAATTATCAGTTTTTCGGAGAATACAACCGGAAATAACATGTGAACGTTGAAATTGTTCTAAACGTGATCTTATTAAGGCTGAGTCGAGAACGAGGGCCCCTTTGTGACCGAGGCCCTGGGCCCAGTTGGCCAATGCCTTAAGACGTCCCTGAGTTCAAACCGAGGATTTAATCAATTTGTCGAAGAATATATTATATATATATATGTATAAAAATCTTAACACCCCTTCATTTTCAAAAAAAAAGTATCTTAATTAATAAACGGGAACATTCTTTCTCCGAGCCTGTTTATAAATGCAGTTCTTTAAGAAATTGTAAGATCATTTATTTTTAGATATAATGAAAGAAATGCGGGTTTTTATTATAATTTAAACATGAACATAATATCACAACATATTTCTTGAAAGATGCCATTCCAGTAATGTTTGTATCCATCTGCACCGTTAAGGTAATTTTTTTCATCAGAAAATATTATTTGCCTCCATTAATCGTTTCAAAACAAGGCCTTTTTAGCCCATTTCAGTTTTTTTTTCTCAATTATGTTTCAATAACTTTGATGTTTCCATCATTTTCTTAAATTTTGTATTAATATTTGATTTAGACTTCCAAATCGGGATGTGAAGCTTTTAGTTTTTAATCGAATGATTTGTCAATCATCCAGGGCTTTTTTGTTTTCAAAATCCTTTTTCTTTCAGGGTTTTTGTACTTTGAGTAATTTTTCTAATTGTGACCTAATGAAAGGTAGTTTTAAAACCTTTCATTAACCTTCATTAGCTATTTCTCTCTCAGATTGTTTATCACACGTATAAAATAACATTTTTATCACATCACACACTCAGATAACTCTCTACACAACAGTATCTTCAAATAAAAGAGAATCGAATACTAATTCCTTTAAAGACATCATGTGGTGTTATGTAAATCTCTGTACATTAAATTCGACTTTTTCTTAAAATTGCATGACAATATGTTAAGATAAGTCAGGTACTAACTAGGAAACCGTCCTTGACATTTGATCCTAGTTTAAATTTACAAAATCTGTAGCCAGAAGCTTGTTGAGTAACTTTAAATGCGACATTAATCCAAATAAATCCAACTAAATTTGTTATTGTGATAGAACACAAAACACTAAATTTAAAAGACTAATGAAGAATAGACTTGAAAATCCTATTTGAAGTAATACAAATATCTGAGAATTAAGGTTTTACTTCAAGAATAATAAGGTAGCTTTTGTGTAAAGTTTAGACGAAGTTAATGTAATTAATTTAATTCAGTTCTCGTGTAAGGGAATTCATATATTTATTTGCGATCATATGAATCCTTTTTGATAATCTCTTTTGATCCTGAATCCTTTTTATTCTACGTAATATTTGTTCTTAAAGAAAGAAAAAAAAATTTTCTTTGTTAATTGATGCGTTTTAGTCGATAAAAAATTTATATTGACCTGAATAATAAATTACTTCTAAGAACAAAATTTAGGAAATTTAGAAAAAAAGCTACAAGTTTAACTTATTCAATTCTGAATGAGTTCAATCACATGATATTTTCACATTTTACAGGCAAAGAATTTTACCAAGAGATTAATTAAGAATTTACTCATAAAATGTATCTCTTTTAATAAAAGATTAAATAAGAATTTACTCTTAAGATATACCCGAGATAGTAGTTTTATTCTTCAAGTAATAGGGAATGATATATAGCCCCTTTTTTCTATAGTTTAGTTTTTAATCTGGTCAACCGAAAGGAAAAATCTAGCTTCTTGTGGTAAGTTGCAATCTGTGCGTGCAGAGAAATCCTCAGAATTTTTCATCGGAAAAACAACCACCGCGGTTACTCGAAAACACTTCGGGTTCATTTTCTTATAACAATTTTTTCTTGATCTTTTGCCTACGCCACACGGGATCAAATGACCCTAGAAAAGACCCTTAAAAGGCCACACAAAGCTCTTCTTTTCTCTCGCCCATAAATACATTTTGGTTTTTATGAACGACGCCGTTTTCATGCGCTCAAGTGATTTGACCTTGAAGGACGCAGCAAAATGGACCAATTATTTGGGGAGGTGCGCGCGTGACGTACAAGTCCGAGTGATATCATCGCAGAGTAATTTTTACGTAAAATTTTCCTAAACTTTGATTTAGAAAATAAATTTATTTGTTAGGAAAACTGCGTGCAATTACATGATACTAGGGCAATATTGGTGCAACATGTTTCATATTTCATAAATAATTTGGCTTCGCATTGATAGAATAGGAATAGTTTCTCATGTAAAAGGCGATTTTTTATACGAGCTTGTTTACTAAGTGCTGTAAACACTATTCAGGAAATTCGAAGGGGAAAAATTGATGACTTAATTAATGAAATAAATGATAAGTTCCTCATGCAATTTTTCTTTGAATATACACAGTGACTTAACGTACACTCCCGCAAACCTCGCATCGCGGCTTGGGACAGGATGGATTCTAGGGGGCCCAAAACTTGACTGACGCCAAGTAAGAATGAAACAAATTGGGCCCTAAGACCTGACTTTTCAGGGGGCCCTAATATTCTCCGTTACGCCACTGGGCGTACACGAGGGGGGCGGGGCGTGCTCAAATCCCTAGACTAATAAATCTTTAATATTTATCACTGAGATAACTCCTCTTCGCTCTCGGCTTCTTGGAATGTAAATGTCCCTCCAATAAGAGATGTCTGTGTACACCACTAATATGCATAGCTCTAAAAACGCCAAATAATCAATTTTGTTTCAAGAAAATTTAAGCTTTAAATTAAAAAAAATAACGTGAGTTTTATTTTTTACGAACACTAAGTAAAAATTAGATAAGCAAATAAAAATTTTTGGAAATTCATTTTCATGATTCAACTTAAAAGTATCAACTTGCTGCATGGCCCGGCGTTGCACGGGCTTCTTCACAAGTGTATAACTTTTCCCCAAAAGCAATTTCCCCTTCCCCTCTCGTCAGCACTTCCACGTGCGTGTGTGATTTTTATATTAATGTAAAAAAATAATCTTTTTCGAAATTTCTTATCCCTTATCCCTCTTTATCTTCCCTCTTTATCCCTTTGCACGTGTCTGTTTCCCCCTCTATTCAGCCCGGTGTTGTACAGGCTTTTTCCGAATATAACTTGAAACCCATGGAAATGTTCTCTGTCTTTCTGGAAGCCAGCACTTCTGGATGTGAGTGTATACACAATGTGAGTGATTTAACATATTGTCATTAAAATTCCCTTTCCCGAAATTTTTTCCACTTCTTTTCTTTGTCAGACAGGTTTCATTTCCCTCCGGGTGGCCGCGGTAGCCTAGTTGCCAAGGCAACGGACTTGTTGCCGGCTTGTCATGAGTTCAAGCCTTGTGCCGCTGATGACCCGCCGTGTAGGGTAGCCATGCACGTTTAATCTGTCAAGAGCTCAAACGTCCTCCCGTTGGTGTGGTGTGGTAGTTAGGAGAGGGGGTGCCAGCTTAGGTGTCGTCCTCGTCACTTGACCATGGTTCAAAAATGCGAGGTCCGTTGCCAAAAGCCCTCATGGGTGACGCTAATATTCACTCACTCACTCATTCATTTCCCTCCGTTCAGTCTGGCATTTCACGGGATTTTTCTACTAAACGTTTTTTTCCCGGAATAAGATCTTTTTACAAATTTTTATTTTCGATTTTGCTTGTACTAATCATTATTTAAAGCTGGAATATAATTTGGTTTTGTTCTAACATTATTTATTTCTTTACCATTATTATATGATTGTAAATTATATAAATTAAAAAACTAATACACTTTTAAATAATATGCTTAAAAGAAGAGAGAGAGAGAAAATGAAATCAACGTGCTATGTACAAAAAAAAAAAAATGAGCCTCTGAATTTGAAATAGAGAGGCAGAAACAATGTAACCATAAATCTTCATTTTTGTTCAACTACATCTAGAAATCTATCCGAAACAAAATATATCTAACTCACTTTTATAGACAAGTTTTTATTGCATAATTTTTTTTACCTTTTTTTTTCCGATACAACGTGATTTTTAACGTATTTTATCCTCAGTTATAAAGCATATTTTATTCGCATTGTTTTCCAGCCTGATTCATATTCATACATATTTTTATTTCTTCATCGCTATTCTTCGCTTGCTTTTTTGAGGTTTCAAAAGCATATGTTACTTACTTCTAAAAATATGACGTACGAATTCGTGGTAAACGAAAAATAGACTCAAAACTAGATAGTATAGAAGATTTTTCCATCTGGTGCTTAATAATAGACTGTTAACAGTTATTTCAAGATATAGTTAAATTATATTTTTAAGGCGTGTCTGGTGCTTTAACAATTCTTTAAAGCTTGTATATAATGTGATGTAAATGTGTAAGAGACACGTGCTCTTATATCATTATTTGACAGGCGATTACGAACGTCTTACCTGAATGTCACAGAACAGAACCCCCATCAGGAAAATATTTTTAAACTGAGCAAGTAGCCCAATACGTTTATGGGGCTCTCTTTATTGAATAGTTAAGTTAGAGTAAAGTTAGAGAGAGAGTTTTTCATTCTGAAGAAAATAGCCTATACTCTATTCTGTAAATTTAAGTGAAAACAGTCTTAAAATAAAAATTAAAAGTAAAAAAAAACTTTTTTAAAAACACTCTTTTATTTAAATGCGCTAAAAAGAATGAAATAAAATTTTCCTTTAAAACTTTTTTTACTATCAACTTATAACGTCATTACACAAATTATATGATATAAAAACTCGTCGCTAGATTAAAGTACTCGTATTTACTTAGTTTAAAAATTTTGAAAATTAAAATCAATCAGATCAAGTTATTTAATTTACTTGTTTATTTACACACGTAAACCTCGCGACAAGCTTTTATATCATACTAGCCGTTACCCGCCCGCTTCGCTGGGTATTTCATGATGTTTTATAAATTTTTACTGCTTATAAATTATACTGCTGTATAAATTATTAATATCAAAGTCTTAGCATTAAGAATTCGAGTGTATTGAAAAGCATACTTATACCTGTAACTATCGCCTGTTGATAAAAAAAAAAAGGGCAGAACTCATCTAATTTGTATTTTCTAAAAATCTCTAAAATTGAAATATAGAATGATGTTTGCTCTTCGTAACCCAAAAACCAAGTGGATTCCCGCAAAACCAATTTTCGGTGGATCTCTACTCCATAAATTGAACATTCAAGCCAAATTTCAAGTCTAAATCTAATAGAAAAAAAAAACAAAAGTTTTACCATCAATATCCCCGTAATCCCGTTGAGAGCCGTTTTCCAAAATAACCACTCTTAGCGGATTTCAATTCAACAAAAGAAAAATGCAAACCAAATTTCATTATTATAGCCCTTGTAGCTCGAAAAAAGTAATTTTTTTTGTCAATACGTCCCAGTAACCCCCTGCACCCCCCCCCAGAACTTGATTTTCTTAAACTACATTCTTAGTGGATCCCTATTCAACAAAAGAAACATGCTTAAAAAATTTCAAGTATATGGGTCTAACAATTAAAAACAGGAATTTTTTTCTGTAACTCCTCTTGACCCCTCGCAACCATCCTTGGGGGCCAATTTTCGTTTTACTCTTTGTTAGAGGAACTCTATTCCATGAAAGGAACATGCCTACCAATTTTCAAGCAGGATGATCAAATAGTTTAAAAATGGAAATATTTATCGATTACGCCCCTTAATCTTCCGAAATTAAACTTGGTAGTTGATATTCGCGAAACCCATTTTGTAGCGCTTCTCTATTTTATGAAAGGAATCTGCTTATCAAATTTCAAGACTGTACTTCGAACAGTTTAAAAATGAGAATAATTATCTATAACGCCACCTGAGCCCCCGCAACGCCACTTCGGGGTCTGTTTTCATAAAACCCATTTTGTAGGGGAATTGCACTCTATGAAAGGAATCTGCTTAGCAAAATTTGAAGACTGTGCGTCCAATAAATTAAAAATGCAAAAACAATTATCCATAACGCCCCTTGAACCCCCGAAACACCCCCTAGGGGTCGATTTTCACAAAACACGTTTTGTAGTGTATCTCTATCCTATGAGAGGAATCTGCTTACCAAATTTCAAGACTGTGAGTCTAATAGTTTAAAAATAGAAATAATTATTTATATCTGCCCTTAACCCCCCCGCAACACCCCTTGGGGTCAATTTTTTCCAAACCCGTTTTGTAGCGGATATTTACTCCATGAAAGAAACATTCCTACCAATTTTCCAGCAGGTAGGTCAAGTAGTTTAAAAATGAAAATATTTATCTATTACGCCACTTAATCCCCCGCAACGCCACTTAGAGGTCTGTTTTCACAAAACCTTCTTATAGCTGATCTCTACTCTATGAAATAAATCTATTTATCAAATATAAAGACTGTGCGTCTAATAGTTTAAAAATGGAAATAATTATCTATAACGCCCCTTAAGTCCCGCAACGCCACTTGGGGGCAATTTTCACGAAAACCATTTTGTAACGTGTCTCTACCCTATGAGAGGAATCTGCTTACTAAGTTTCAAGCCTGTACGTCTAATAACTTAAAAATCGGAATTTATAACGCCCCTTAAACCCCCCGTCCCCACAACACCCCTTGGAGGCCAATTTTCCCCAAACCCGTTTTGTCGCGGATATTTACTCCATGAAAGAAACATTCCTACCAATTTTCAAGCAGGTAGGCCAAGTAGTTTAAAAACGAAAATATTTATTTATTACGCCACTTAATCCCTCGCAACGCCACTTAGAGGTCTGTTTTCACAAAACCTTCTTATAGCTGATCTCTACTCTATGAAAGAAATCTATTTATCACATATAAAGACTGTGCGTCTAATAGTTCAAAAATGGAAATAATTATCTATAACGCCCCCAACGCCACTTGGGGGTCGATTTTCACCAAACTCATTTTGTAGCGGATCTCTACTGTATGAAAGGAATCTGCTTACCCAATTTCAAAATTGTACATTGAGTAGTTTAAACATGGAAACAATTATTTATAACGCCCCTTAAGCCCCGTAAAGCCCCTTGCGTTTCGAATTTCGGAAAATCCGTTCTTAGCTGATGTCTACTCTATGAAAAGAACATGTCTACCAAATTTCAAATATGTAGGTTGAATAGTTACAGAGATATCGTGATTAGTCAGTCAGTTGAGTCGCTTTTCTCCTTTATATATATAGATAAATTGTATAATGACGAAGTTTGTGAAGTTTGAGTTTTCCGATGAGAAATTATTTTATTATGTGTCACATCTTGATCCCCTTACAATTATAACTAATTAAATGGCGAACCAGGTGAGTGAATATAAATATTAAGAACTATTCGGAAACTTGGATTCTGACACTGACTTAAAAGGATTTATGTGATTCCCCCCCCCCTTTTTTTGAACCAATTTCCATTCGAGATACCTAAAAAGTTAAGATTAAGTTTTCTATGGGATGTGGAAAACCTTAAAAAAAAGCCCCATTTTTCCGAAACTATGTTTTTATCGAGATTAGCTTATCCGTACAAAAGCCGATCCCTTTCTTTAACTTTAAAAAATATACAAAAAATTATCGGTTTATCCAGAAAAATGTGCGGTATGCATGTGTTTGATTATATATATTGTTCAGTTGGTAATGGTAATTATTTTTTGTTGCGAATGCCATCCGTCGACTTAGCACCTCCGTTGATGTTTTGATGTAACCTTCTGCTAGTAGTTGTAGCTTTCTTTTTGGAACAGCGTGAAAATAGCACCGTTTAGCAATAAAGCAAAATTACAGTCCAATGGTCGCATCGTTCTTGGAGGGGGAAAAAACTCGAACCAGCGCTTATACGAATATTTGTTTGCTATAACACACACGCGTATATATTTATGTATACTCTAAATATCAGGGGGGAAATCTAATTGGTTGAATATTTAAAAAGATAATCAGATTTTTAAATTTAGTTTATGTCAAACACAAAATGTTTTAATTCTATCAACAGACAGAGAAAACAAACATCTATAATAATACCTCAATGTAATTAATATACAAAGGTTTATAGTTAAAAACAAATATTAGAGAGTATATCGAAAGGAATTAGTAATGAGGTTTATAAATATTCGTATAAATATTTCATGAACAATTTAATTTAATATAAATAAACTAAGCCACAATTGAGGATTAATATTATTCTAATACAAAATAAATAAGCAAATGAAACAAGAATGTAATTTTCTTCAATGCATTTATAAAGGGAAGTGAAACCGGTAAATGATTAGAGCATAGAAAATCACACTTCTGATATTTCGCTCCACACGACGACCACCTAACTAGTTTGGTAATTTTCAAAATGCGTGTCTCGTCGCCCGGGGAAATTGCGGTTAAATGGTCGGAATGCCGCGGGATGTCCAGACATCTCAATAATTACGGCCAATCTTGATGCCTCCTACCGCTGCGATGAGAGATCACAGCGGTCGATTAGCATACTTCATTGGTCGTCTCTATTAGAAGTAATCCGGCAGCTTCATTTGATCTAAACTGCTTATCTAGATATTTCAGTATCATGTATTGGATGGAACAATTCACTTATCGGGAGGGGAGGATGGCAATGTCAAAACAAAGGATTTGTTCCATTTGTGGAATTTTTTTTAGATATTTTCTCTAATTACATAGTATTTCAAATTAGTTTGATCATATTTTTTGAAAATAATGATCGAATTCCACTTAATTATTGAAAGTTTTACTAAAATCGCACTCAGAAATAACTCCAGACTATTGGTGATGCACTTCATTGTTTGAAACCACCCCAAACTCCTACATCATACTTACTTGAGTATTTAGCCCCTCTACATGGTGGGTCTAGTGCAGTGATTCCCAAAGGGGTCTATGGCGACCTGTAGGGGGTCCACGACAGCAAAAAGATAATTTGGGGTCCATGAGTTGTAAATGGGGGTCTACGATTGTGGTTCTCATTAAACCAGAATGTGACTTTAATTTTAAAGGAGAATTTAATCAAATGAATAACAAATTTTACATTTAACAGATTTATTTACTAAATTTAATAAGGTTAATTTGCATTTATAAGGTGATAGCATACATTTTATTTAAGCAAAGACCATCATTTTAGCGTTTCTTGCCAGAATTAAGCTAAAGGAGTATAATATTGGACGTTGCGAATTTTCCCAGTTTCTAAATTGGCCACCGATAATCTGCCAGGAAAATGGCGTTTTAACCTACTTCAGCATTTAAGTTCCTTTTATTCAGATTTTGAAACTATGTTTGAGAATGCTTTGACAATATATATGGTAATTACCACAGAAGGCAATGAATTCATATAATCACACTGGGGAAAAAAATGTCACATTACAAGAGGAGCTGATTGGAATAGGCAGTAACGGAGGTATTAAAGTTTAGAAACGGATGCCAGCAATTTTGGCTTTGAAAAGATACACCTGTTATTTGTCTCGAATTATGCAATATTGTGAGAATTTTTTTAATTGTGTGCTTTTCCTAGTATGAAGGAGTTTCAGTAACGGTTGTTGACTGGACACGACTAACCAAGGAAATTTAGGGTTAAACCTGATAAGATTGATAACCAATGTTGAAAATATGCTATTAAAGCACCAAATTCAACCCTGACAAAAAACATTAGTTTGTTTATCAGTTATTTTATGAATCATTTAAATTTAATTTAATTAACATGTTTGTTTCTTAAGTTTTAAATTCTATACTTAACTACAACTATAATCTTTTAAAATAATTAGCTCTATATCAGCTGTCAAAAACACATTTAAGCTGATACATTTGCAAAAATTCAATATTACGTAAGCAGGGATCGACCCCAAACCGAAAAACAGGGCAAGGGGTCTATGAGACAAAAAAAAGTTTGGGAACCTCTGGTCTGGTGGATCCTGGACTCGAACGCACGACTAGACCAAAACAATGCCTGCTACAAGCTCGGGATCACAGCCCCATGGGGATATTATTACTGCCATATGATAAAATTCTTAGTAAAGATTTAATTTTATGGTACACATTTATATAGGGAACAATTCTTAAGAGGACTTAGTAATGACCAAACTATCGTTTTTTTTAAAAATTTTATTTAATCTTATTCTTTGCATTATTATCTTTCGATAGACAAATCACTTATGCACGTTGGTAAGTTAGAAGTTGTATTTAACTTCATTTGAAAAATGTAAATTAACAAATTAGCAATTCGACCACTCCCCCTTTTTAGAAAAAAAAGCTAATAAAAGCGTTTTGCAAAAAAATCTATTTCAAAAAGAGAAATAATAACTATAAAAAAAGAAGTTGTAATATACAAAGCAGGATATTATCGTGGCATTACAATAATGTAATTTTTGTTCTTTGCAAAATGTGTGCATGTAAAATTTTTGAATTTTATGCATGAAATTTTGGCATTTTATATTAATAATTTCATAATTTCAGTTCTTCTTCCTCATATGTTTTTCATACAAATTTAATACTTTAATATTATGTGAAGAAAAAAACTAAAATTTCTGTCATGACAAAAAAGTTTTTTTTGTAACATTTTTAAAAAAATTTTGGGGCAATTAATACTTTCTAAAAATTGTCATTTATAAAAATGTATGGGTTGAAAAATACGAAAATGCAATTATTTTAAAGAAAAATATATAACTAATTTTTCTTAAAGTGTTGTTTTAAGTTTATTTAAGCTTATTATTATTATTATTTCAGAATTATAAACTTTAAAGTGGTTTTCTCAATTTGTATTTTTTGATACATTAGTCCATTAAAAATGCTATTCCTTCCACAATTATTTACCTATCACTTCATTTTTTCCCGTGTGTTATATATAAAGCATGTAACAAAATTAGGGAACCATTTTGCTATAAACTGAAAACTCTTTTTTTTAAAAAAAATTTAAATGTAGGATATATTGTTCTTTTGTTGCATGTCAACATTTTACTTTTTTTCTCCAAAACTAATTAAGTTATTGTAAAATTGATCCCTTAAGTTGCTTAGAACATTCTTAGGAATATTGGAAGATAATTTTAGGTCAAAAACTTAATAATTACAAAAGGAGTAAAGTTTTCAAAATTTTCAAAAACTTTAAATTTTCAAAATTGTGTGAATATGTGAAAAATTTCATCTCGTATTATTTTCTTGAATAGAAAGATTATGTGAAATGCTGAAATATAATTTTTAAATACATAAATAAAAAAAAATTGTTCAAAGGGTACCGAGTCTTAAATTGTTTGAATATTTATATTTCATGCTACTTTGAAATCACAACTGTGTTCAGGTATTCTAGTCTTCAGAAAACAAACAATGAGTTGCTTGCAACTTGTTGTTGAATGACAACATTAACTCTTATTTTAATGCATTCGATGTGGGATTAAAGAAAGATACATTAGTAATTCAAGTGATTAAAAAATAATGTAGCTTCAGGAAAATAACAGGAAATTTGTGCGTGTGTGCTAAATTCGTTTGACTGTCAGCTTATTCCTATCGTGCATTTAGAAGCAGGACGAGGAATGCCGATGACTGACTTCATCAATCTGAACAACATTTAAGTAATCACCTCCCATTCTCCTGATTTTTACAAAACATGAATGAGAGGATTTTGAAATTGTTCATATTAAACCCAATATAAGACGCGGTTTTTGATGAGTCAAGATTCAAACCTACGATTCTACAGAAGCAACATCAACAATGAGTGTATGACCATGATCACGTGGCCACCGGATCTGAAACTTACTCTTAAAAAACCATAACTAAATAAAAATTAATTAATAAGTGAATTAATGTGTAATTAATTTTATGTTTTTTCCCTGAAAAGGAAGCAAATGTGTGGGAAGTTGATTAATTTTCTTGAGTGTTTGGTATAGATAGAATTTGCACTGACAATAAGGAAAACAATTTTCCTTTTTCTCATTCCAACTTACAAAGGAGGTGCAAATAAATGTAAAAGGAGATAAATGTTGAAGTCATTTCATTTCATCTCTACAGTTGCCTTTGAATTATCAGTGATATCTCGGTCTTTCATAAGTTGTCTAGAAAATTGGCGATGTACTTCAAAATTTTGAGCCATAATCAATTGACGAGCATATCTGACTGATTGAGTGAGTGGTTTTTACATCGCACTTAAAGCCTCACAAACGCTATTAGCGATGAAGCTCGTAGTTGTGAAACTCGGTCAAGTGACGAAGACGGCACTTCCACACCTCACCAACGAAAGGACTTCGAGCCTCGACAGATATAGCGTGCATCAGCTCTTCTACACAAAGTTGACTGGGAAGATCTTGCTTTGCTCACTTGCGCATCATGCCAAGGGAGAATTTTTATTCCAAATTCGATTTGCTAAGAAGCAACCCTCAGCGTCTCGTAAGCCCTTTTCATTGCTTGGCTCGCATGAGAGGGATCACAAAATCGTATTAACCACTGGGTGAGTGAGGTTTTATTCATGTCGCACTATAAAGCAGTCCGAGAGTTCCTGGTGACGGACCTCGTGATTTTGAGCCATGACCAAGCGATGAAGATGACACCTAAGCTAGTATCCCCCCTCTCCGAACCTCCACACCACACCAAAGGGAGAACTTTGAGCCTTAACAGATTTAAAAGGCATCATCCCCTCTACATGGGGAGTCTTCTATGACACTAGGGCTAGAACTCAAGACAAGCCGGTCAAAAGTCCGAGATCATTGTAACGGGTCTCGTGAGCCTCCTACTAATCATCTTAGGGGAAAACCTATCTCTTTAAATATTGTTCTATTGAAAACTTTCTCCCGGAGAAGAAGATGCGGTTTATGTAAATCATGTCCCATATTTAAGTACTAACTTTTAGGTTCGAAAAGAGAGAGGGGTTAGGAGTTAAATGATAGAAGTTTGTGAGTAATGTAAAGTAGTTGAAAGCTAGACGAGAGGGACTAGTCTATTAATTAATTAATTAATAGATAAGACTGATAATTGACTGTTCAGTCAATAAGATATTTGTATTAGAATCAAATCGACCAGATGTCGATTATCTGAGAAAGGAATTACAATTATTTGGAACTTAGATTACCAAACGTTCCAAAAGCAAGTGATTCTACTCATAATTAAATATTAAGTACCTCGTCTACCTCGCTTTTGCTCCAGTACTTTAATACAAGTGCATTTCTTACCCTGGGCCATTTGAATTGATTAATAGAATAATAAAATGGATTTTTTTACTATGGTTTTTCTTCATTCCAACACCCAATCACTGATGGATGTCAGGGGACATCCATCACACCATAACCACTAGGCTACTATGACCATATTAACCAGACGACATTAACTCCTATCATGGTAAATGGTAAATACTCACTAAAAAGCATTACGAGTAAAAACACGTGAATTGTGTGCTATAAGTCCCAAATACCATAGGTTACAGATGTAATTTTCAGTAAAGATCCTTTCTCGTCAATTTCTGAGTTGTGTTTTCTTGTTATCTAAATCTAGAATCGAATTCCATTCCACTCCTTCAATTGGTCAAACTTGAACAGAGGTCCTTTTCAAACTGAGGGCCGGAATGGTCTGATGAACAAACTGACCGGAATGCTGAGTCAATACAGTAAACGAGATCGCTTCTGCTGCTGCTGGTGAGCAAACTTCATTACCACAACAAGCTGAGCGCAGACATCGCGCCCCAAATCGACTGCCATTGTGCTTCCATTTAGACCGCGCAGTGGCGTGAAGAAACAGACTAATGAAGGAACGGCCTATAGCTGTTAATGAGGTCGGTTTCGGGTTATTCCTTTTCATCTACCCAATGGAGAAAATAGAGTAAGATTGCAAAGAGGAAAAAATTCACCTGAATCTCAAGAAGAGAGTGAAAGAAAAAGTCCACCTTTTTTTTGTGAATCTTGTTTCTGTAGAATTTTAAAAATAGAACTCATTTATAGTTTCTGAAAGGATTTTTATGTATGGCTTAGGGGAAAGACTCAAACCATCTCATTAAAAAAATCAGTGTTATTTAGTGCTTGACATGTCAAATTTTGTATACCTTTTCCCACAAAATATTACTGTGTTCAAAAACAGTATCTTGTCACATTTCGAGAAATTGTATTTGAACGATCTGGAAGTGTGAAATATTTTTTTTAATTTTTATATTCTTCAAACTGGGAAGTATTAAACAATATTTATGTAGTTGAACTTTTTTAGTTTTTATCAAGTTTCAAATTTCATCAAAAATTTTCAATATATTCGTCCTTTCTTTCTTGTTATTTTTCTGGAAAACTAAAATGGGTAAACTGTACTGATTAAGATTGATTATCGTCGATTGTTGTGCTTTATAGTAGTTCGATCAATCTCTTAATGCTGGAAAATAAAATTAAAGAAACAGATTAATAATATAAATTTATACCTAATCTTGAAAAGCCAATAGTATTAATAATTCAGCACATATTTTTCTGGTTTTTTAAACATTAAACCTATCTATCTGAATAAAAATGAATGTTTGTGTGTCTGTATGCCTCCATGCCTTCCTAAACCGTTCATCCGATTACGATGAAACTTTGGAGAATGGCTGGACACATGCCCGCAAAAGTTTCTGAGTTTGTAGAGCTATGTTCCACAATAGATGCCCAAGTGGCGTTGTGGGAGATTAATTAGATAATTATTTCCATTTTTAAACTATTAGACATACAGTCATGAAATTTGGTAAGCAGATTCCTTTTATAGAGTAGTTATCCATGGCAAAATAGTTTTTAAGAAAATCGATCCTCAAGTGGCGTTGCTGGTTCAAAATTCATACCACATGGGTGTTACGGGAGACGTTATTGATTTTTAAAAAAATCCCTTTCTTCAACTATTAGACCTACAGATTTCAAATTTGGCAAATCTGTTTTTGTTGTTGAATAGAGATATGCTAAAAAACTTTTTTTGTTTAATTTGTAATTCACTTACATAGATAAATGTAACACATAATTTTTTTTCCTTTTCACTTCAATCTCTATTGTTTTATTTTTTAAATCTACCGTACGAAGAACGGGTATACACACAACTAGTAATATATATTAAAAATAAAAATACTTTAATTTGAAATGAACTTGATATTTGTTTATCATTCTTGACAAATTGGGTTTTTCTTCACTACTTTTGAAAAGATCTATTCAGTTGATGGTTGATACACATTAAAAATCTGTCAAGACAAACCCCTCTTGTTGGTGAGGTGGGAAATTCTGGTGAGTGGGGTGCTTCCTGAGGTATCGTCCTAGTCATTTAACGATGTCTTGAAATTACAGAGTCCGTCACCAAGAATTTCTTCTAACTGCAACGTAAACAAGTAATGAATCAATCACTGATTTTTATTCTTCTTAGTGACAAAGCAAATAAAAAAGGTTTTTCTACATTGATAATAAAATACAATTAGAGTGAAAATTTCATCAAATTCCATTTTATTGTAAATAAAGTTACATTCATAGAAATTAAAATTTATAATTTGAATGTTCGAATTTAGCATTACAAATAAAAGTGATTTAGACTTTATTGATTCGTAAAAAGATTTTGAGTACTGTTGTCTTGATGCGGAGTCTTCGATGAATAGATGTATGGAAATATCTTCTCTCTGATTAATTTTCTAAAGTTCTAAGCAAATTTAAAGGTTTAAAATTGCTTATGCTGTATGTAAATAAAAGTAATAAATTAATAAATTGCACCATAAGAGGACGAAATACTGTTTAAAACAAAAATCGAAAGAATTTCAATTTTCTTGTGATAAAAATATTTCTAAATAAACTGATTATGTTATTAGACTTATGTAAAGAGCCCAGTTGTTTAGTTCGGCAACTAATACCTCTAAAAAAAAAAATTTTTTTTTAAATCCAATGTTTCTTTTCGTATTTGTCACTAAAGTACTTTATAAAATACCAAACAAAGATATTTATATTGTATAATTATGAAATTCTTGTATTGAATTCTGAATTTTACTTTCTCCTATTCATCGTTGGCATTGAAGATAGCAAAACATTTTTATTGCTACTCTGAATGCCATCCGATACTTATTTTACGAAGAAATATGACGTCCCAGATATTACTCGCCAAAGATGTTAGGAATTGTAGAAACCTATTTGATGCTACCCTAAGGAAAATTGTTAAAATTTTTCCAGCGCAAGCAGAAATTTGTTGATTTTCGCCAAAGGTCGCCAGTGGCATTTTTTTGGTCCTCACCGAAATATATAAACTTTCTGTTTCCATACAAAATCTTCTTAAAATCATTTTAGGAAGAAAATAACTTTAGTGGGATATTTTTGCATATTACTATTGTATTCTTTGTATAGAAAACACATAAGAAATATATTTATATAGAGAAGTAGATATATATATTTAAATTTATAACACACACATATATATAATTCGCATCTGGCATGTTTCTTATAGCTTTGCGCCATCAGCTGTTAAGTGATGGAAAATAGGAATTTCTTTAAAGGATGTTTTTTGGTATATTATAAGTGGCAATTGAAAAAAATTCAGTTTAAATATATTTCGAATATTTTATGTTTGTTTTGGGAATTTTCTATGTAAAGCTCAGTGGCAAGAGATATGCGAGTATCGAAAATAACATCTTTTAATTTTTTTATCTATCAGTTTATGCTGTCTTTAAACAAATTACAAACCTATTTTTTTATTTACATTCAGAATTGGTTATAATATAATATCCAACGTGATTTTTTAGTAAAAGTGAAAAATTAATTTGGAAACGCTCTGCAAAAGTCTCATGTGCATTCATTCATTTTTGAGATGCAAAGTTATTTTAAATTAATAAAATTTAAAATGAAGAATGAAAAACTAATACCTAGAAAACTAGTACAGTAATCCCGAAAACTCGGCACTCGATAACCCGACAGTCCAGAAAACTCGACTGCACCATTACAGGTCGAAAAAACTACGTGTTCAAGGCTGAAGTACGTAAAACAACAGGACATTACTCATTTTTTTTTAAAAAGTAGCCAATTTTTACACAGTCAGCTACTTGATTTTCATTATAGACAGCTTTATGCTTTCGTAAAGCATAATGCCGAGGCGTATCTGATCAAGTAAACTACTGTATACTATGTATTCATTAATTTTCATAGTCATGTAATAGATGATCTATGCTTTCATAAAATACCGTTAAATCCAGCGTATAACACGCACTTTTAACACAAAAAAATAAGATCGAAATTTACTGATTTGCGTTATACGTCGGGTATAAAAATGAGGGATTTAAAAATAAAAAAAAAAGAGATGAGAATAGAAAAAAATTAAACTTCTTCACAGATCGAAATACTATTTATTTAAAAGAAATGAAATTCTGATGAACTTAAAGATCGTAATTCTAGAAGAATACTGTTTTTTTCTAAAGCTTCGAAGAACACCTCAAATAAATGACTTTAAAACATAAGAGAATTACATTTCAGGTTTCTTCGTAAAAAAAAGGGGGGGGGGGCGTCATGCGGTGAATATACCTAAAAATTAAAAATTGCAGCTTTAAATTATAGGTGCGCGTTATACGCCGGATTTTACAGTTTGTACTTTTCCTTTATTGAAGGTTATTTGGGAAGTTTATTTTCTGTTGCATTCTTAAGCAAACAATGCATACAAGTGCAGTACAATATTTCCCGAGGAAACACACTCGTATTCTTTTTAACACGCTTTTATAAGTTTCACTTGCATGTAACGGAATCTTGGAACTCGATTTTCACCCACTTAAAAAGGTCAGATTAATTCGAAATTTTGCACACTTGTCAAGGCCCTAATGACAATACAATAATTTCATAATTTTGTTCCATTGTCCTCATCAGGATCGTCAGGAATCACGATAATCAGATTTGGCGACAATTAAATATATCACTTCCAGATTTGGCAACTTATTGCACATACAATTTTCAGATTTGGTGACTAATTCCATGTAACATTTCCAGATTTGGTGACTAATTCCAGATTTAGCGACTAAAAGAAAAAGGTGTAACCTTACAGCGAATGTTTTTAATTAATACACTTGCGGTTTATAAAAATAAAACAAACAAAAAAGTGTTCTGTATGTGAGAAAGTGGAGAGTGGGTGTGTGTTATCCATTTTTTACTATAATATAAACATTTTTCTGAAAATGAAAATAATAAAAATAGGCTCGTGATGTGAAAAAAATAATTTATGTTCTAACTGCTAAATATTTTTTTATTTTTATAAAGCAATACGTTTAGGTGATGATACGAATTAACATTATAGCAATACGTTTAAAAGGTGAGAATACGATTGACACTTAATATTACCATATTTTTATTAACTCGCTTTCTTTAATGTCTGTCCGGGTGGAATTTTGTAATTGATTTTAAACTGTGTTCCTTTCCGATGAGATAGAGACTTGAAATTTGTACCATATCTCAGAAGTAGATGACAATGCATGAAAACGTGAAAAAAGAAGAAGAAAAAACGAAAAGGAGGAATTTTTTTTATACTTTTTAGTCCGTTATAAAAACATGTGGTACATTAAATTTTTTTTTAATTCGAACTTTTTTTCTTCTAATCACACATTTTATTTGGTTGATCTGTTCTTTTGAGACGGAATCTAATATAACGATACGGGACTCACCCGAGGCCCCATAAACAGAGATAATAAATACACTTCAGACCTTTTAATTAAAATCCATTGAAGAGCAAGATTTATTCCAGCAGCCACGTAATTCTGGCTCCAAATATCAAACTCAAGGATAAATTCAACAATGAAAAAATGACAGTTTAAAAAACTAAAAAACGCGCTTTTATTGTAAACCGAACTAAAAAAATGAAAAATAAATTATAATTTAAAAAAACTAAAGAACACGCTTTTATACTGAATCGAACTAAAAAGTAAAAAAATAATTCTTAGTATAAGAATAAAATGATGAACGAGAAAATTAATGTCATTGGGGTAAAAGCGTGGGGTGCAATTTCGGAATGGAAAGAAGTTAGAAAATATAACAATTGATATATTTTTGTAGAACACCCCATGCTTTTACCCCAACGACATTAATTTTCTCGTTCATCATTTTATTCTTATACTAAGAATTATTTTTTTTACTTTTTAGTTCGATTCAGTATAAAAGCGTGTTCTTTAGTTTTTTTAAATTATAATTTATTTAATCCCATTCTGGATAAGCCGGCAATTTCGCAAACTCTACCACCCTTCGGTCCACATTAGGCCAGAGTGTTCGGGACTAGTTGCATTCTAGTTGATAGCACGTTAGCATGAAAGAAGATAGTGAACCAGTTTCAAAAGCATTTGAATAAAACGAGCTTACAACCACCTGCCACTTTTCCTCTCATGCCATGCCACTCTTTCTTACGACAAAAAGCACATCTGCGCAATCCTTCAAAGCATGTACATTCGGGAAGCAGCTGCCGTCTTTGTCCATTGTTGATCAGAGGGGGGCGGTCTTTGATGTGTAACGTAAGCTGAATATTTCAAAACCCCTTTAACTATCATAGAAGTGCTTCCAACAATTGAGTTGATACTGTTTTTTTTTATTTTTGTTGAGTTTTCCCTCTTACCATATGTGCAAAAACATGCCTGTAATAAAATTTGAAACTAAAATATAGAATTCACCTTCAAGTTTTGTTGATTGTAATAAGACCTGCGTAATTCTGGGGTGTACTTAAGCACATGCATTGGTGCTTCTTTCATATTTTAAGATAAATTTAAAAAATGTATATTATATATTAAAAATATATATCAAATATACAAGTATAAAAATGTTTAGTGCAATCCTAATATCTTTAACATAGTTCTAAAACCATTTTAAAAGATAGCATGCATAAGAAATAAAGTCAGAGAACCAGCTTCGGTGTTTTTATGAATCGACATTATGGTAACTAATTAAAATTACGATCGTGAGCTCTATGGCTAGCGATGTAAAATTCGATTCAAGTATTCCTATCTTGACTCGTTAAATATTTTGCTGGTAGCTGCTACATTTTAAATGGAACTGGGTTTTTTAAAGTCATCGCATGGTATATTGTGGAAGTTAGGCGAATGA
>BMAO01013669.1:0-22775 GCA_019973975.1 Trichonephila clavata
TGAATTATGTATGTGCATTTGAAAACATCTCCTTGTATACAATGAGAAATTAAACGTTTTAAAAATGTTTCCATGAGTAATTTAATTATTCATTCTGTTTAGAAGCACTTTGTCATACATTTCGTATTTTCGAAGAGTGACTTTTTTTATGCGGTCCCTCTACTCCGCATAAAAAGAAATTCTGTTGAATATCGACAAAGTTGTTTGATGTATATAAATATTTATGAAATTTTCGTATATTTTTTGTGCGGTTTCTTTCAATGCGGTCCCTCTATCTACCATACAAAAGCAAGTTTTACTGTACTCTAGTTTTACTACCACTGTACTAGAGTTTCATTTAAATGGATAAATATTCTAATTGAACAAGCAAAAAAATGTTCTGTGAAAAAATAGCAACGGTAAAAAAGGATTTCTAACTTTCACAATTTGAAAGTATATCGAAAAAAGTTACAAGTGCGTTATTACCAAAACATGATGAGGATTTACTATATTTAACGTATGTTGAAGAGTTTTTTATTTCAGATTTAAGATAAGACTTTTTTCTGTCTTTTGAACTGTTATTGTTAATTAAATAGTTAATAATCAAAGTCTAAGGTTATTTGATTATTCCTTTTGTTTGTAAAAAATTTCGAAATGAAAAATTTTTTTTAAAAAATACCATGCATTTTTTGGGAATAAACTTGTTTTCTACGCTGTCCTTTTTTTATTTTCTACGGTTAACTTACATTTAATTTTAAATACATCTCTGGTTTATTGCACATTTCCCTGACTCTTAGCTATTGGGTACAAGGGGAAGTTCTGTCGCTTTTGAGCACGTGCACTTTTATGCATTGTCGATCCATAGTAAGAAGTTGTATCCGACTGAAACTGGTTTAAAACAATTAAATTAGTATACTATTGATGATTTAAACATATTTTTCGTATTTAAATTAGTTTTTTTTAAACTTGTAAATTAAAAAAGAAGCACTTGATACATTGTATGTTGTTTGAGTTCCAAAAAGGGAATAACACGATGGAGGCAAAAAGAAACTCGTGTGACGTGTTTGGAGAGGAAGCAGTAACAGCTCGAACATGATAAGGATGGCTTGTGAATTTTCTCTAGGGGGATTTTTCTTTGAAAGATGAATCCAGATCAGGAAGGCCATCAGATCTCAGTGACGAAGTGCTTCGCAAAATGATCAGGACAAGTCCCACGTTAACTTCCACAGAAGTAGGTCTCAAGGTTAGAATTCATTAGACTACTGCTTTGGAATTGCATTAAAAGGCTTTGGTTTCTTATCCAAACTCTCTGAGTGCCACACGAATTAAGAAAAAAAAATTTAATGGACAGAATTTCGGTATGTTTTTCAAGTCCTGCTCGTCTCAAAAGGAAACTATTATTGGACCTCTTAGTGACTAAGATGAAAAGTGGATAGTGTACAAACACGAGGTTAGAAAAGTATATGTTTACAAAGAGGAGACACCACCATCCACATCCAAAACTGGCATACATCAGAAAAGAAGGTTATGTCGTGTTGATGAGACAGCTAAGGGCATAGTGCACTTTGAGTTGCTGAATGAAAATGAAACGGCTGTAATTGTTGAATAAAGAAATTCAACATAAACGTCCATCTTAGGCCAACAGAAAGGGTGTGATTCTTCATCATGACAACTCTAAACTACAGGTGGCAAGAAACACCGTATAAAATTTGTTGAGATGGCTGGGAAACTTTACCTCAGCCAGAATATTTTCTTCACATTGCACCATCTGACTATTATTGTTCAGGTCGCTGCAAAACTTTCTTGATGGAAATAAATATATAAATTATAAGGGTATCCAAATGGCAGTGGAAGAATACTTTGTGTTCAAAACAAAGGACTTTTTCAGGGGATTAGATAAGCTACCAGGACGCAGGCAAACAGCTGTAACTAACAAAGGACATTATATTTTAAATTAAATTTTAAATAAGTGAAAAAAAATTATTTTTTTCTTCAGGAAAAAACCGACATAACTTTCCTTTACACCCAATATACTGTATAACATAAGGTATTGCATTTCATTTCATATTGATATTTAAGTTTACATAATTGTCACCTTTACTTTGCGTGATGGTTAAAAATAAACAAGCAGAGCATCTCGTTTATACAAAATACTATGCATAATGAAATTTTGTAATAAAAAACAACCAATCGGAAATAAAATTAAAAAAATTGAAAATGTAACTGTAATTTTGTGTGATTGCTCGCTAAAGAAAATGAACTAAATTATTGATTTTATTAAGGCATTTGGTTTTAATAATTTGATTAAATAAAATACGAAAAGTTTCAATTTTACTAAGAACATTTTATAAAATTTATGACATAATGCGTTGTATGGATCTCACAAGCAAATATATCTACACGGATCCCTTTCTTGTGCTGGACTTTTTGAGAGTCAGCGATTTAATTGATCTTGTCTGACTTAGTCAGACCCTTATAGGATTAGTAACAACAACATAAAAATTTATGAGATTTAACCCAACTAATTATTTAAAATAAATAATTTATTTCAACAAATTTTGATGTTTTAAAAAAAGATGCCTTCAAATGCAGTATTTAAGGCATTTCGCAGAGCGTGAAAAACATTCAGAGAGAGAGGATGAAGTAACTAAAAGACAACTTTAATAAATATTTATCCCAAAAGTATTATTTAAAAATCTTTTCAAAGGTTATTCAATTAGGAATAATAGAAAGAAATAGAAGCATTAGCACATTACAGTTTATGAAAATTATAGAATTAGCATATTATAGTTTATGTTAGAATAAGTAAAGAAAAGATGAATTCAAATGATATGCTACGGACAGATCAACTAATGGATCGTCATTTAGAAATTCAATTATTTCACCCTGTTAGTTCAATTAGTAGAATTCCCACAGTAATCTAGGATATCTAGACCCTTGGGGCTAGTTGTTTAATAAGTTCTATAGTATTCAAACCGAAAATCATTTTTAGATATAGATATAGTGATTTGATATAATTGGTTTGGGATTGTTAACATCCAACAAAAGCTATGCAAATGATTATTGGGAATTATTACTCGCAATTCTGAGTCACCAACAGAAGAGAAAAGGACATTTATAAACTCTGAGGACCGCTATTGTGTTTAATATGCAACGTATTCATTTATTATACACGGCGGTTTGTGATAGAATCTAAGTTCAAAACTGTAGCTCTTTAACAGCTCTGACTTTATTATTATTAATAATATTATTATGAGAGGAAAATACATTTTGGGTGAGAAATTTTAAAATAAATCGTAACAATTGTTTCAAACCTTGGCATGTGATTTTTTTTATTATATAATTAAATTAAAATATTTACAAATTGTGACTTTTAAATGAAATTTTAATCGCAAAAAAATCTCAAATTTAAAAAAAAAAAATCTTTCAGAAAAATGAATATATAGCGAAAACAAAAAGTCATTGAAACTTTCCACGAGTCTTAACATACGCAAAGGACTCCAGGAGACTGGAAGGCCGTAACAAATGTGGATAGATAGCTGTTCAAGGCTATTTTAACACCATTTTATGTTTCACTTATATGTAACGGAATCTTTGAACTCCCTTTTTACCCACTTTAAAATGACATATTAATTCAAAATTACACGTGACTCGACAGAAGCAATGCCTGCTGTGAGTTCTCGACCAAGCTCACTCAACTAATTTAAATCTTTTATATGAAGACAGAAATATGTACAGAACTTCATATAATTTCTACATTGATAATTAAGTATGCATCTACATTCGTAAAAATTTTTGTAAGTCCAGTACAAGCTTAGTGAATCTCAAATGGATACTAATTACTTATTTAATTTATTTATAGTTATTTATCTGACGTCCATGCATGGTTTCTTGACCATTTGACGCCAAACCTCCAAGTACCAACAAACGATGTCATCAGTCGGGTGTTCATCGAGTCCAGTTTATTAGAGTAGGTGGTCATCATCGATCCTGGCATGGCCGCAGAGCAGGCATGCCTCCTCAGCAGCCTGGCCAAGCTAATGGAGATATACTCCCCGAGTGTGGAGGGTACTGAAAATGCCCTCAATATATTGGAGAGGAGACTTGTAATTTTAAACCATGATCAGTTGTTGTTATTACTAATGCCACCTGTTTGACGTCATCAAATCGAGACCCACGAAATTAATCGTGGCAAATGACTTGCTAAACGCCTGCCGTTATCCATAGCTTTGAGTACCATACAGGTGACAATACGATTTGGATCGGTTGCACCCCAATTTTGAGGGAGAACGCCCTGGAGGTGGTCGAAGGCCTGCCACCTCTCTTCCCCCTTCACCAACCTTTCGAAAAGACTTGCGGCTCGACGACTATTTAGAGTGCCACATGCTCCACAGGCACTGCGCATTTACAAACATTCATGCTTTCTCCGAAATTTGAACTCATTCTCTACGGCACAGTAAGTGGCCGCGGTGGCCGAGTGGTCTAGGCATCGGATCATGGCTAGTTTGTCATGGGTTCGATCCTAGTACCACTAAAGATCCGCCGTGTAGGGGAGCGATGCACGTTAAATCTGTCGAGAGCTCAAACGTCCTCCCGTTGGTGTGGTGTGGTAGTTAGGAGAGGGGGGTGCCAGCTCAGGTGTCGTCCGCGTCACTTGACCATGGTTCAAAATTACGCGGACCGTCCCAAAAGCCCTCGTGTAGCTGAACAGTGGGACGTTAATATTTACTAACTAACTAACTACGGCACAGTAATCAGCTTCACTAACCACTAAACAGGATGGGTGGCTAAAAGTTGAGTTGAGAGTTACATTAACGTCGGACTCTAAAACCGCACGAGAGGATTTTGTAAATTTGAACCATGGTCAATTGATGAGGATGACACCTGAGCTGGCACAACGCTCTCTTAACTTCCACACCACACCACACCAACGGAAGGACTGAGTTCTGACAGATTTAATGTGCAATGGCCCTCTCTACCCGGCTGGTCTTCAACGGTACGAGGCTCGAACTCAGGACGCGCCAGCCACGAGTCCGTGGCCTTGACTACTAGGCTACCATGGTTTCACGATCATTGACGGAAAATATATCTCAGAGAATACACTTTCATAACTCTAAGCCACATTACAAAATGACTCAGATTTCCGACTCTTATTAGCATGTAACATCCTCAATCATTACGTACAAACAGTGGCCCACACAAGGGGGGGGTCTTGGGGGTGGGGACAAAGGGTCTTGGGGGTCCGGACCTCCCCCAAAGCCCTTGATTTTTTTTCGTTTGACTATAATCCTAATAATCCTATGTAAATAGTACATAAAATTTAATTAAGTATATGTTATTAATGATTAATTTTATTAATAAATGCTAATTATTCAATTAATTATTAATTTTTTACTGTTTTTTGATACCGAAAATCGATGAAATCAAAAGAATATGTTGGCGTATTTAATCATGATAGGAGAATAGTGGACTTCAAACCCTGGACCCCCCCCCTTGAAAAATTCTTGTGTGCGCTACTGCGTACAAAGAATCTCAAATAGAGCCAGGGTTTAAGTCCGATATTAGATTCGAACATTGATGGTCACGAAGCGCGCAAACCACTGAATGGTTTAAAAAACATTTCCTTAGTATTCTAAAATTAGTAATATCTGATATTTTTTTATGAAGAGTAAATTCTATATATATGCGTTATTCTCTATCTAAATAAAAAATATATCTCTTTTCCAAAGACATTTCTTTGAATAAAATAATTAAATACATATCAAAAGATCCAATGTGTATATTCTTAAAAGCATAACTGCGTACTTGAAGGACCTTATGCAAATATTTACTAAACACATTAAAACCCAACTTAAGGTGAACAAAACTAGTCGATCATTTCTCCACTGACTTCATTATGTTTCACAAAGTTTATCAAAATTTCTAACAATGACATATTAAACTTTATCAAGCCTTGGTTTATATGAGATAACGAATTAATTATCTTGAAATATCAATCAACCAGATTAAACAAGGTTTAATCCCATTTTCCTCAATCTATTCACGGGAAAATCATTTTCCCTCTCAATTAATCTCTGGAATAAATTTAGGGGATTACGTCATTGCAAAAATCCTCCAGAGAATAATTATCAGGAGTATATTCTCACAGAGAATTAAAGGATATGGAATATAATTGTGGGATTTTCTAATAAAAATTTAGCTATTGCCTTTAATTTCAGATTAATTAATATAAAAAAATCATCATCTAAATACAATAATATTTTATACATATACAAGAATTTGTGAAAAGGATCAAAGTGTGAATGCAAAATTTTAAATCCCCCCCTTTTAAATGTTAAAAATTATCAAATTATTCAAGAGTAATGGACTCAATTCATGACGGTCACATGACAAACCCGTGTTCTTCATTGAATTCAGAATAGACATTAAACTAACTTGTACTTGTTCTCCTTGTAAAACTTAAATAACATTTAAAATTTCATAATATGTAAATGTTATGGAAAAACTCCTTTCTTTATGCATGTATTTTTAAATAAAATGTATTTTGTATAACTGTGTACGTTATTATTGTTACAAATGTGTACTTTTTAAGAGAAAGTTTCTGCAAGGAGCAAAAGTTGGCAACATCAAAACGCATGAACTGATTAGCTGGAACAAAAGATTGTATTTATCGTGCGACTGTGACGTCACACGAGTTCTTGAACTTATTTGCTAGAAAGACGTGGTTACCATTATCATGCGACTATGACGTCACAAGAATTAAGTCCATTAATTCTAACATTTTATAAGCAAAGTGGCAGAAAGTAAATACACTCGATAAAACCACTCCATGAGAGAATTAATAAATTTAATTATGACCAGTATCTTCTGGAAATAAACACTTAAACGTTTTCAAATCACAAGGCATATTTGTACGTACCAATGTGGCAATCGCAACTAAGATAAAATAAATATAGTTTATTGAATTACATGACCGACTTAGAGTTAGACGCCGAATCCTGATAGGCGAGTGAGTGAGGGAATATTAACGTCCAACTGTTCAGCTACACGAGGGCTTTTGGGGACGGTCCGCGTTAATTTTGAACCATGGTCAAGTGACGCGGATGACACCTGAGCTGGAACCCCCTCTCCTAACTACCATACCACACCAATGGGAGGACGTTTTAGCTCTCCGACAGATTGTACGAGCATCGCTCCCCTACACGGCGGGTCTTCAGTGGTACTGGGATCGAACTCATGACATGGTAGCCACGATCCGATGCCTAGACCATTTGGCTACCTCGGCCACTCCTGATCGGCGAAGAAAACCACCAATTCCATTTTTACGGTGTACCTTTCCAATACTTTTAAAGAAATAGCGAAATATTTATATTTCTAGTTAAAATTATACCACATCGGCTTACAGCTAAGCAGTTAAAAATTTACATAATTGAAATATTCAAGATTAGCAATACGTGAGATTACTCCGATCCATACATCTTTGTTGGATCGGAAATGCACAACGAAAGGCATCTTTGTATTTTTAAGAGTTTAGTTTCATAACAAATTATAAGTTTTAAAAAAACTAAAAAACACCCTTTTATAGTTAATTGAAGTTGTAACTTAATCTTTTAGTCGCCAGATGCGGGATGGGATCTGAAAATTGGAAATCATTAATCCTGATTAGGACAATGGAACAAAATTATTAAATTATTGTACTGTTATCGGTCCTGGACAAGTGTGCAAAAGTTCGAATTAATCTCACCTTTTAAAGTGGGTAAAAATTGAGTTCAAACATTCTGTTGCATGCAAGTGAAGCTTATAAAAAGGTGTTAAAAATTTATTAAAATGCCTATTATATCATTTTTATATGTTTTAAATTCTTACGTATATATAAAAAATCAATTAAAAAATTCATTAAAACAAGAAAGAATATGCGAATTTTAGAGGAAAAGTCAAATAAAATAAAAAAATGTGTGGGTGGGAGCTAGAAATTCAAAATACTGTGGCTGAGGTCCAGTTATACAGGGTTAAAATAGTATTACCAGTGTTTTTATTTTGCAAACCTGTAAACTAATATGGAAATATCCAGAAAAAAATAGGAAAGAGTGCAATAAGTAAAATTTAAAAATAAATGAGAAATTAAGGAAAGGAAAGCTTAAAAGTATTAAAATATTACAAAAATAATGCAAGGAAAATATATACTTACTAGCCGTTACCCACCCGCTTCGCTAGGTATTTCATGATGTTTTATAAATATATATACTCTGTTTATATATATATATATATATAAATTATTGATATCCAAGTTCTAGCATTAAGAATTCGATTGTATTGAAAAATATACTTATACCTTTAACTGTCGCCTCTTGATAAAAAAAAAGGGTAGAACTCATTTAATTTGTAATTTCTATAAAATTGAAGTATAGAATTATGTTTGCACTTTCGTAACTCTTTAACGAAGTGGATTTTCGCTAAACCAATTTTTGTGTGTGGTGGATCTCTACTCCGTAAAATAAACACGCAAGCCAAATTTCAAGTCTAAATTTAACAGGGAAAAAACGAAATTATTACTATCAATACCCCTGTAATCCCGTTTTGAGAGTGGTTTTCCAAACTAACCTCTCTTAGCGGATTTCAATTCAACAAAAGAAAAATGCAAACCAAATTTCATTATTATAGTCGTTGTAGTTCGAAAAAAGGAATTTTTTTATCAGTACGCCCCAGTAACCCTCTGTTCCCCCACAGGAGTTGATTTCCGTAAAATATTGGATACCTATTCAACAAAAGAAACATGCTTAAAAAATTTCAAGTATGTGCGTCAAACAATTCAAAAACAGGAAATTTTTTCTATAACTCCTCTTGACCCATCGCAACCCTCCTTGGGGGTCGATTTTCGTTTTAATCTTTGTAAGAGGAACTCTATTCCATGAAAGGAATATGCATGCCAATTTTCAAGCAGGTAGATCTAATAGTTTAAAAATTGAAATATTTTTCGATTACACCCCTTAATCCCCCACAACGCCACTTGGGGGGGGGGCTATTTTCCCAAAATCCATCTTGTAGCTGATCTCTACTCTACGAAAGGAATATGCTTACCAAATTTCAAGACTGTACGTCTAATAGTTTAAAAATGGGGATAATTATCTATAACGCCCCTTGAGCCCCCCAACGCCACTTGGGGGTCGGTTTTCACAAAACCCATTTTGTAGGGGAACTGTACTCTATGAAAGAAATCTGTTTACCAAATTTGAAGACTGTGCGTTTAATAGATTAAAAATAGAAAAATATTACCTATAACGATACAAGAGAAATCTAGTACACACATCTAATTGTTCTTATGTATGTTTTAACACCCAACAGTGTTTAAATAGTTTCTAACTTAGTTAACATATAAAATGACAGAATAGCAATAGAGGGTTTTCACGCAAACAAATAAATCCATTTTCAATTATTTCTTATGGGAAAATTCACTTAATATACGTTCCAGAATGTAGAACAAGTTAAAAACGTAAATCGAGATATCAGTGTATGATATAGCACTAGAAAAACAACTACACATAGGATGATGGTCAGAAGATGGAACCAACCTCCGAGTAAATATCTCACACTCAGTACATTTCTATATCACATAATTTTAAGATTTTTTAACTCTGTCATACGAGGGTTGGAACTTTAATAGTGGCAACACAGTTGTAAAAACGCTACACAACAAAACCAAAGAATGTCGTGTATACCACATGTGAGCTACATACCTACCTTACTCCTTCTCAGCAAAAAGACTCGTCCTTTCTTCGTCACGCGCATTCGGAGTGACTCGATCTTTGTATCAGCTTGCGGTCTAAAGTAAGTTTTATCAGGATGTTTTCAAAACAAGAACAACGAAGTTGGATAAAAATTGAATGTACCAGAGGTCATACAGCATGACAATGTTATCTAGGGCTCCAAGAGGCTTGCGGGCCTTGAATCTGCATTGCCTTACAGTAAGATGGGTAAAAGCCTTCAATGAAGGACGCCAAAATGTGGCAGACATGCATCGGCCTGGTCGTCCTGGTGTCAGCAAAGTAGGAGTACATGCTGTTGCCACACTGCCGTACTAATGTTCAGTGATCACCCCCCCCCCCGATCTAAGTCCTTGCGACTTAATTCCTAAGATGAAGGAATTACTTCATGGCATTCGCTTCAAAACTGTTTCGGAGGTTCTTGCGGCAGTAGACCGGTCCATTCTAACTATCAACAGAACAGGCGCTGCTACAGGTGTCCTGCGACTTCCTCATCGTTGGAAACGGGTTATATACACAATACTGGAGACTATATTGAAGCTCTGTAAAACATAGTGACATTACTCACTTTTGTGTTCCATGTAAATAAATTCTTGCCACTATTAAAGTTCCAACCCTCGTATTTATCATACTCCACCAGTTACACAGAGAAATTTAAATGGTATTGAATTGATATTTGGCGAAGTTGAATAAAAACTTTATTAAACTTATGAAAATATGTGATCTAAATAAACGTTCGTAAATTTAATGAAGGAAAGGTGGATGAAGCAACAGAGAAAAGGATCAAAAATAAAGAAATATAACTCGAGGATTCTTGGAGAGGACATATAATCTGTGTTTACCAGATACCAAATCCCATGGAAGAAAGGGAAGATTATTGAATCGCCTAAACTTGTAACTCTCCCATACTAAAGAAAGCAAGCCCCCGAGGAATTGTAAAGTTGTAAATTTCCGAACAACTCCAAAATTATGATAGCATTAAAATAACACCTTACGGATATTAAAAGATTAAACCGCTGTTAATCCTTGCAGACCTTAAGGTTACAGCGTGTAAATAAAAAAAAATAAAAAAATGTGTGTAACTATTTAGTTTAGTTTGCTTGTGTGGACGTCGAATGAATAAAAATAATAAGAAAAACACATAACGATGTGTAGTGTTTCTTTTATAAATCAACGAGTTGTTTTATATCAGGCATTTCTTTTCACTTGTTCAAATATATTGTATTATTTCTCATAACTACAATTACCAAATAACAAAGCACTTAAATGAGTGAAAATTAACGTCGCACTGTTCAGCTACACGATGGATTTGGCGATGAACCTCATAATTTTGAACCACGGTCAAATGACGAGTACGATACTTGAGCTGGCATCCCCTTCTCCTAACTACCACACCAAAGGGAGGACATTTGAGCTCTCGACAGATTTAGCGTGCATCGCTCCCCTACACGGCGGTAGCCAAGTGGTTTAGGCATCGGATCGTGGCTAGCGAGTCATGAGTTCGATCCCAGTAACACTAAAGACCCGCCGTGTAGGGGAAGATGCACGTTAAATCTGTCGAGAGCTCAAACGTCCTCCCGTTGGTGTGGTGTGGTAGTTAGGAGAGGGGGTGCCAGCTCAGGTGTCGTCCGCGTCAATTGACCATGGTTCAAAATTACGTGGACCGTCCCAAAAAGGCCCTCGTGTAGCTGAACAGTGGGACGTTAATATTCACTCACTCTCACACGATGGGTCTTCAGCGGCACTAGGCTCAAACTCATGACACGCCAGCCACGAGTTCGTTACCTTAGCCACTAGGCTACCGCAACCATAAAGCACCAGAGAAAACATAGTAATATATTATTACAAGACACAATAAAGTAAAATAGGTAATATAAGAATACAGAGCCCACAAACGTTTCAATGGAGCCAATTATTTTGACAGTTTTTTTTTAAAAAACGTTCCCGATTATGTAGTCCCATTCGCATACGTTCTATTTTAACATTCTATATTAAAAAATCCAACTAAGGTTATAATTAAATTCGACAAACACCAATTTCAAAAGTAGGAAAATATGTTACACTTTATTGTGAAAGAGCAAATTTAAATAAATTACAGATTAAGAAAACTAAAAAAAAACTTTTATAGTTAATCGAAATAAGTTATAATTTAATCTTTTAGGGTCTTATAATTTAGTCGCCAAATCTGGCATTAGTCACCAAATGTGAAAAAGGGATCTGAAATTAGTCGCTAGATGCGGGAGGGTATCTGAGAATGGGAAATCGTTAATCCTGATGATCCTGATCAGGACAATGGAACAAAACTATTTTATTGTATTGTCATCTGTCCTGGATAAATGAGAAAAATTTCTAATTGATCTGACCTCTTAAAGTGAGTAAAAAGAGGGAGGGTAAAGATTCCGTTACATACAAGCGAAGCTTATAAAAGGGTGTTAAAAAAAAGGAATATCATTTTCTTAAAATATCAAATATGAAGGCTGTAAATTAAATAGTGGCAACGTAACCCAAACACTTGCAAAAGAGCGGGAATGCGCAGATAGGAAACGGGAGTGGTAAGGTGGCGCTGTTGTCGGTGTAGATTGCAGAAAACGGTCGATTTAGTTAGAAGGGAGGTTGCTGTGTAGCATTTAAGTAAAAAGTTTAATTTCCATCTCTCTAAAGCAGGGGCCTTTTAGGGAAGAGTGACACTATTAGATAAAAAATAATTATGCGTGCTAATTCCAACTTTTCCAACGAACAAAAATGGAAAAGTGAAAAAAATGTTCCTAATAGGCTTATTATGGGATTTTTAAGCGAATTGCACATTTTTAATGCAAGTCGATGTAGTCGAGATTTAAAAATATTATAAATAAGACGAAAGTACGAACTTAGGTTTTATTGTTAATAAACCTTTTACAAGTTCAACCAGTTAGGTTATGTATGAAATAAAAATGAGTAACTTGAATAATTTGTTACTAAAGCCACCTGTCTGATAATGTAATATAGAGGCTCAAGAAATTCTCCGTGGCAAAGGGCTAGATGTATGGTTGTCGTTAGCCGTATCTTTGAGCACCATGCAAGTGACAACACCCACCCCTTCTCCAGGATTCGAACCCGGGCCCTACAACACCGCAGTCAGCATCGCTAACCTCTATATCGGTTGGGTTTAATTCAAAATTTAATTCAAAATAATTATTAAACACTCAGTTCTTACTTAAGTAGGTTTTTGAATAACTACTTTGTTTACAAAATCGTCTATATTAGAATTAGCTCCTGCAGATGCTAACAAAATTAGGTTATTGTGGGTACAAATCAGCTAGTTTTGAGTGATATTTATTTTATTATGTCTTTAGCAGAAAATTTTTATTTATTGTTATATTTTCAATTAAAAAAAATTTCAGTAATTCTTCGAGTGCCACTGTTACAACTCCACCAAGCCAACCCTGCCCTAAAGCATGCTTTCAAAGAGTGATCAGTGATCGTGGCTTAAAATCGAGGTTTCCCTTTTAAAAAATGCAACAGAAAGTTATCGAGATTACTGGAAGCCTGTGGAGAAGAAAATGCATTACAGAGGACGATTGCACGATGGGTTAAGGTGCTTCGTTCGAGTCGAAATGAGACTGCGGAGTTGCACAACGGTCCTCCAATCCTCAAGATCAAATTGACTTCCTGAGAGGTCTGCTTTCCATAGATCTTCGATGGACCGTGCGGGAATTATCCTTACACAGGTTGGTCTAAGTCATCAAACGGTGTGGCACATAATAAAAAAATGTCTGCACACGAGAAAAATTACTGTCCTCTGGATTCCATATCAACTCACCGAAGTACAGAAATGGCACCGGTATGTATTGGCTGACCACCACCTGGAGAAATGAAGGAGACACATTTCTGTCGCGCGTTATTTCCATTGATGAGACGTGGACACGAGCCTATGAGTCTGAATGATTTTATAGAAGTTCACCACATCCATAAAAATTTCTACTAGAACCCAGTCGGGTGAAGGTTATGCTTATTGTGGCACACGTCTAGGAGGACGTGATTCTTACGCATACTGTGCCTGCAGAACAAACTGTTAACGCAGACTACTGTTGTTGATTTCTACAGCACCGTTTACTTCAGGCTATGTGGCGCAAACGTCCACGTTTATCGCAAAACAATCTCCCCATCGTCTTGCATGACAACGCTCAATGTCGTGTCGCAAACAATGTCACGCTCTTATTGCGACGGTGGTAATGGGAAATCTTGGGACACCCTCCATACTTACCTAATACGAGTCCTTGTGACTTCGATCTGTTTCTGAAGTTCAAGAAACCTCTCCGAGGCAGATAATTTTATGAAATTTCATCTGTACCTCAAGCAGTAGGGTGGTCAGTCACTGACATCAACATTCAACACCTTGCCAATCGTCTCCAACGGCTTCCCGACATTTAGCAAAAAGTTATAAACTTTGCTGGTGATTACGTAGAAGGAATGTAATGCAATAATGCAATGTAATGTTCATTTAAAATTTGTTTATACCAATGTTTCCATTACTTAATGTACAACTCTCGTATATACATACAAGTTGATTCTGGTATAAAAATAAACTTTTGCAAAGCGATTAAGATAAAATATAAATTGTGAGGTTTTGATAAAATACATACATAACGCAGTCTTTATTTTAACTTAAGATATCCGACTACCCTAAAATTGTGAATTTTACCAAAAATTGACAAAAATTTATTTTATTATTTTACTTTATAGGCCATTTTATTAGCTTTATAAAAATACCAAGTGTATAATTTTCCGTTCACTAGAACAAAAACTACAAGTGCTTTTGTAAAAGCAGATGCCATTACTTTAAGCAAGTTTTCATACTTTAAAACGCGTTTTATTCGAAATGTGTGTGTTTTTTTCATACACAAACGGGGCCAGCGATTGCTAAAAAAGTTTTGAAAGTAATTTATACTGAAATTTTTTTGTGTATGTTTTGTATAATAATAGAAGTATTTTAACCTTCAAAATCATCCATCACTGTTTTATTACAAAATTTACAGCCCCTTATGGGAATATAATCACTGTTCTTTTAAGAAATTTCGTATAATAAAAAATATAAAGTGCTCAAGTTTTTGTAACAATTAAAATATCTATCCTGAAAGTCATTTCAAACATGAATAACACATCAATACATTAGAAATGAAAAAATAAAAATCTGTTCATAAACGTTTGGTACAGAACGGGCCACGTTTATCTTATTTCTTGTCAATTTTTACCCATTTTTTCGCATTTTAGTAATAATTTCTTTTTCTATTCTTAATTTTAGCATATTTCTCTTAAAATGTACTAAGCAAATCCGAAAACAACAACAAAAAAAATCTCCATATCTCTATTTTTAAAAAAAAAGAAGGTTGTCACACAAGTAGTCGGATACCTTAACGTGATACATAAACTGTAATATTTCTTTCCTCTTTTAACAGGCGACTAAACTTTGCTTTACAGATTAATAATATTGTTACGTAGATCGGGATTCGAGGATTTTATGCAAAATCCGTCGTAAATAACAAGGCAATTCCTTAAGAGCGATGAGTATTTATTGGCGTAACTCAATCCTTGAAAATACAGGATTCAACAGAAAAATTCGCAGAATAATTAACAGAAGGATTTCACACCTTCAACAACACTCAGACACAATAAGCAGTGTCTAAAATTCACGTATGTAAATGACTATTCACAAGCACAGCCGAGCTTATCGCTAATCAAAACAATGCTCACTACTCGCTGGTTGAAATCAGACAGACCGTTGCGGCGAGTCTCTCTATTTATAGCAGAGGCCACAGATCTCTATTTATAGCGCCACAGATCGTGAAATTAGTGGATTTTTCTACTAATTTCTAGAAGAATCCAGAGGGTCCCGAACTCGCCAACATGGTCGCCAATGTCGCCAAATTGATCGCCAAAGTCACCAACGGTCGCCAAAAATGATGCCAACTTGGCTCTATCGCCAATATTTCGCCAAGTTCCCATTGAATTGCCATTATAACGTAAGGGACGGCTTGCTTGTGAATATTACAATCTTAACATGAAATAAATATAGAGTAATATAAAGGCATTGCACATCCAAATTCAAATTATTTACATTATTTTATACAAAATTCGTAACATTGCCCCCTCCTCAAAGACTGCTCGTCCCGGGCACTACAATCCCTGAGTAAGAGGCATCTATTTACAGACATAACCTATTCACATAATAGTCAAATACTCAACAGCAAAAGCAAATAAATTCAAAATACAAACATAAATTACAACACTAAAATAAAACTAAGAAATTAGAAAAGAGTTACATAAATCACATTATTTACAAAATAATTAGTGACCATGGTCTGAACTTAGGGATCTTTGTCTCCTTGGCCAAGGTAAGGGGCTTGTCTATTATAGTGTATTACCTTCGGTTTTGTGTGTGGTGATTTCTGTATCCGAACCACAACGTCATTCAGTCTTTTCAGGACTGTGTAAGGGCCTTCCCAGTTGGTCTGCAGCTTCGGAGAGAGTCCTTTTCGACGTTTCGGATTCCATAACCACACTTTGTCGCCTTCGTGGAAGTCGTGTCCGGTTGCTCTTGCGTCGTATCGGGTCTTCATCTTCTCTGAAGCCATGCCGATTCTTTCCCTAGCCAAATGATGCATTTCCTCCATCCGTGCCTGGAGTTTCTCAACATACTCCTCAGACGCCAAAGGAGCATCTGATGGCCGGCTGAACAAGAGATCTGCAGGCAAACGAAGATCACGTCCGAAGAGCATCTGGGATGGGGAATAGCCAGTGGTCTCGTGGACAGCACTCCTGTAGGCAAGCAGGAAAAGAGGCAGTTTCTGGTCCCAGTCCTGTTGATTACTGGATACCAGGAGAGAGAGGCTGTTCAGGATGGTCCGATTGAACCTCTCTACCATGCCGTCCGACTGAGGATGTAAAGCTGTTGTCCGGGTTTTTTCAATGCCGAGTATCTCACACAGTCTCTTTCAAACTGCAGAATCGAAGTTCCTTCCCTGGTCGGAGTGCAGTTGTAGAGGAACTCCGTATCTTGAGATCCAATGTTGAACTAGAACCTCTGCAACAGTCGGGGCCTCTTGGTCGGATATAGGATAGGCTTCAGGCTACTTAGTGAAGTAGCCCATGACAACCAGGATGTTGTTGTGGCCGTCTGATGATCTCGGAAATGGGCCTAAGATGTCGAAAGCTATTCGTTCGAAAGGCGCTCCCACATTATACAGCTGGAGTCATCCTCTGGTGCGTTTTCGTGGACCTTTACGGGCAGCACAGAGATCACATGCGCGACACCACTTCTCAACGTCACTCCACACATTGTTCCAGTAGAAGCGCTCTCGGACCTTTTGTAAGGTCTTCATAACACCAAAATGACCACCAGTTGGACTGCCATGGAGTTCGCTTAGGACTGTCGATATTCTTGTCTTCAGGAGTATTAATTGCCACCTGAATGCTTTTCCGCGTCAGACTCCCATTTTCGATATAAAACACCATTTCTCAGGTGCAAAGAGTCCCAAAGAGCTCAGTAACGCTTCGATGTAGGATGGAAAGAGGCGATGTCTTGCCAACTGGGCTTTTCATCAGATGACTCTTTGAATTCTATTACTGGTTTAATTTCAGTATCAGCCAGTTGATCTTTTCGAACGCTCTCATCCCTCCACGGATCCAATGCCGATGTTGATGGCGTTATACTTGGCGGACTACTGGATCTATTACACCAAATTTCTTTTCGATTCTCGAGCAGTGTTTACTATTCTCCGATCTTCTTGAAGGGACGTCTCCATTTTCCTTTGCTGATCCTTTTCGGTTTCCAAACACTTTATTAGACTCGATTACACTTGCATGGTAAGGATCTTCATGATTTACTCGAGGGCAGCTACTTCTGAGATGCCCTGCTCCACCGCACCCCCAGCACTTGGTGCAGCGATCTTCCTTATTTGTTCGGGGACAGTTACTTCTGAGATGCCCTGATTCACCACACCCCCTGCACGTGATGATACGTCTCCTCTGTTTTTGACGTTGAGTCATTAAACCTTGAATTTCATCTCTCAATTTCTCAATCTCCTTTATCCACGGAGATTCACAGGGCGCATCTGCAGGCACTCTAGCTACTCGGGTGGAATGGTTGTCAATGAGACTGACTTGAGTGGTGGCTTCAAATTTCAGGGCATATAGCAGGGCAGATTTTAGATCTTGAACATCTGCCATTCTTACAGCCCTCTGCATTTCTTCATCTTTCAGTCCGTTCACGAAATACTCGAGGGAAATCCTTTCTCGCTCATTTGCTGAGAAATCTGAGAAACCTAAATTGACTAGCCTTTTTATTTCAAAGGCATACTCTTGCAAACTTTCTACGCTTTTCTGGATTCTTGTTTTCAACTGCCAGCGAACGCAATCTTTGGGTATTTCTGTCCGAACCGAAGATCCAGAGCATTATAGAGGGAGTTCAAATTTAACAGCTCTGTATCGGGAAGAGTCAGCAGTACTTCAGCGGCTTCTCCTCTAAGGGATGCCGCTAACTGACATGCTTTGACCCATTCAGTCCATCCATTGGCTTCAGATATTACCGATAATTGAATCTTGTACACCTCCCAGTTTGTGTTTCCGTCATAGGTGGACAATTTCACCGACACTGGAGAGGCAGGCACAAACTTGTTTTCGTTCGTCATATTCTCGCAAGCTAAAAGCTTCTTTTCAAGATCTTCTACTAGCTGGCTAAAATTTCCAGCCACTTCTTCAATTCTTTCTTCAACTTGCTCTTTAATCCTTTTTATTTCCATTTCCATTTTCTCTTCAACTGCTGCGATTTTCTTTTCTAAACTATTTCTCAGGTCTTCTTGGCCTATTTTCAAGGCATTAATGCCTTCCAACAGAGCCTTCAGTTGCTTATCCATCGCTCTTGTTATTGGCATAAAACCCCGCTTCTGACACTAAATTGTTACGTAGATCGGGGTTCGAGGATTTTATGCAAAATCAGTCGTAAATAACAAGGCAATTCCTTAAGAGCGATGAGTATTTATTGGCGTAACTCAATCCTTGAAAATACAGGATTCAACAGAAAAATTCGCAGAATAATTAACAGAAGGATTTCACACCTTCAACAGCACTCAGACACAATAAGCAGTGTCTAAAATTCACGTATGTAAATGACTATTCACAAGCACAGCCGAGCTTATCGCTAATCAAAACAATGCTCACTACTCGCTGGTTGAAATCAGACTGACCGTTGCGGCGAGTCTCTCTATTTATAGCAGAGGCCACAGATCTCTATTTATAGCGCCACAGATCGTGAAATTGTGGATTTTTCTACTAATTTCTAGAAGAATCCAGAGGGTCCCGAACTCGCCAACATGGTCGCCAATGTCGCCAAATTGATCGCCAAAGTCGCCAACGGTCGCCAAAATGATGCCAACTTGGCTCTATCGCCAATATTTCGCCAAGTTCCATTGAGAATTGCCATTATAACGTAAGGGACGGCTTGCTTGTGAATATTACAATCTTAACATGAAATAAATATAGAGTAAAATAAAGGCATTGCACATCCAAATTCAAATTATTTACATTATTTTATACAAAATTCGTAACATTGCCCCCTCCTCAAAGACTGCTCGTCCCGGGCACTACAATCCCTGAGTAAGAGGCATCTATTTACAGACATAACCTATTCACATAATAGTCAAATACTCAACAGCAAAAGCAAATAAATTCAAAATACAAACATAAATTACAACACTAAAATAAAACTAAGAAATTAGAAAAGAGTTACATAAATCACATTATTTACAAAATAATAGTGACCATGGTCTGAACTTAGGGATCTTTGTCTCCTTGGCCAAGGTAAGGGGCTTGTCTATTATAGTGTATTACCTTCGGTTTTGTGTGTGGTGATTTCTGTATCCGAACCACAACGTCATTCAGTCTTTTCAGGACTGTGTAAGGGCCTTCCCAGTTGGTCTGCAGCTTCGGAGAGAGTCCTTTTCGACGTTTCGGATTCCATAACCACACTTTGTCGCCTTCGTGGAAGTCGTGTCCGGTTGCTCTTGCGTCGTATCGGGTCTTCATCTTCTCTGAAGCCATGCCGATTCTTTCCCTAGCCAAATGATGCATTTCCTCCATCCGTGCCTGGAGTTTCTCAACATACTCCTCAGACGCCAAAGGAGCATCTGATGGCCGGCTGAACAAGAGATCTGCAGGCAAACGAAGATCACGTCCGAAGAGCATCTGGGATGGGGAATAGCCAGTGGTCTCGTGGACAGCACTCCTGTAGGCAAGCAGGAAAAGAGGCAGTTTCTGGTCCCAGTCCTGTTGATTACTGGATACCAGGAGAGAGAGGCTGTTCAGGATGGTCCGATTGAACCTCTCTACCATGCCGTCCGACTGAGGATGTAAAGCTGTTGTCCGGGTTTTTTCAATGCCGAGTATCTCACACAGTCTCTTTCAAACTGCAGAATCGAAGTTCCTTCCCTGGTCGGAGTGCAGTTGTAGAGGAACTCCGTATCTTGAGATCCAATGTTGAACTAGAACCTCTGCAACAGTCGGGGCCTCTTGGTCGGATATAGGATAGGCTTCAGGCTACTTAGTGAAGTAGCCCATGACAACCAGGATGTTGTTGTGGCCGTCTGATGATCTCGGAAATGGGCCTAAGATGTCGAAAGCTATTCGTTCGAAAGGCGCTCCCACATTATACAGCTGGAGTCATCCTCTGGTGCGTTTTCGTGGACCTTTACGGGCAGCACAGAGATCACATGCGCGACACCACTTCTCAACGTCACTCCACACATTGTTCCAGTAGAAGCGCTCTCGGACTTTTTGTAAGGTCTTCATAACACCAAAATGACCACCAGTTGGACTGCCATGGAGTTCGCTTAGGACTGTCGATATTCTTGTCTTCAGGAGTATTAATTGCCACCTGAATGCTTTTCCGGCGTCAGACTCCCATTTTCGATATAAAACACCATTTCTCAGGTGCAAAGAGTCCCAAAGAGCTCAGTAACGCTTCGATGTAGGATGGAAAGAGGCGATGTCTTGCCAACTGGGCTTTTCATCAGATGACTCTTTGAATTCTATTACTGGTTTAATATCAGTATCAGCCAGTTGATCTTTTCGAACGCTCTCATCCCTCCACGGATCCAATGCCGATGTTGATGGCGTTATACTTGGCGGACTACTGGATCTATTACACCAAATTTCTTTTCGATTCTCGAGCAGTGTTTACTATTCTCCGATCTTCTTGAAGGGACGTCTCCATTTTCCTTTGCTGATCCTTTTCGGTTTCCAAACACTTTATTAGACTCGATTACACTTGCATGGTAAGGATCTTCATGATTTACTCGAGGGCAGCTACTTCTGAGATGCCCTGCTCCACCGCACCCCAGCACTTGGTGCAGCGATCTTCCTTATTTGTTCGGGGCAGTACTTCTGAGATGCCCTGATTCACCACACCCCCAGCACGTGATGATACGTCTCCTCTGTTTTTGACGTTGAGTCATTAAACCTTGAATTTCATCTCTCAATTTCTCAATCTCCTTTATCCACGGAGATTCACAGGGCGCATCTGCAGGCACTCTAGCTACTCGGGTGGAATGGTTGTCAATGAGACTGACTTGAGTGGTGGCTTCAAATTTCAGGGCATATAGCAGGGCAGATTTTAGATCTTGAACATCTGCCATTCTTACAGCCCTCTGCATTTCTTCATCTTTCAGTCCGTTCACGAAATACTCGAGGGAAATCCTTTCTCGCTCATTTGCTGAGAAATCTGAGAAACCTAAATTGACTAGCCTTTTTATTTCAAAGGCATACTCTTGCAAACTTTCTACGCTTTTCTGGATTCTTGTTTTCAACTGCCAGCGAACGCAATCTTTGGGGTATTTCTGTCCGAACCGAAGATCCAGAGCATTATAGAGGGAGTTCAAATTTAACAGCTCTGTATCGGGAAGAGTCAGCAGTACTTCAGCGGCTTCTCCTCTAAGGGATGCCGCTAACTGACATGCTTTGACCCATTCAGTCCATCCATTGGCTTCAGATATTACCGATAATTGAATCTTGTACACCTCCCAGTTTGTGTTTCCGTCATAGGTGGACAATTTCACCGACACTGGAGAGGCAGGCACAAACTTGTTTTCGTTCGTCATATTCTCGCAAGCTAAAAGCTTCTTTTCAAGATCTTCTACTAGCTGGCTAAAATTTCCAGCCACTTCTTCAATTCTTTCTTCAACTTGCTCTTTAATCCTTTTTATTTCCATTTCCATTTTCTCTTCAACTGCTGCGATTTTCTTTTCTAAACTATTTCTCGGGTCTTCTTGGCCTATTTTCAAGGGCATTAATGCCTTCCAACAGAGCCTTCAGTTGCTTATCCATCGCTCTTGTTATTGGCATAAAACCCCGCTTCTGACACCAAATTGTTACGTAGATCGGGGTTCGAGGATTTTATGCAAAATCAGTCGTAAATAACAAGGCAATTCCTTAAGAGCGATGAGTATTTATTGGCGTAACTCAATCCTTGAAAATACAGGATTCAACAGAAAAATTCGCAGAATAATTAACAGAAGGATTTCACACCTTCAACAGCACTCAGACACAATAAGCAGTGTCTAAAATTCACGTATGTAAATGACTATTCACAGCACAGCCGAGGCTTATCGCTAATCAAAACAATGCTCACTACTCGCTGGTTGAAATCAGACAGACCGTTGCGGCGCGTCTCTCTATTTTTATCAGAGGCCACAGATCTCTATTTATAGCGCCACAGATCGTGAAATTAGTGGATTTTTCTACTAATTTCTAGAAGAATCCAGAGGGTCCCGAACTCGCCAACATGGTCGCCAATGTCGCCAAATTGATCGCCAAGTCACCAAACGGTCGCCAAAAATGATGCCAACTTGGCTCTATCGCCAATATTTCGCCAAGTTCCCATTGAATTGCCATTATAACGTAAGGGACGGCTTGCCTTGTGAATATTACAATCTTAACATGAAATAAATATAGAGTAATATAAAGGCATTGCACATTCCAAATTCAAATTATTTACATTATTTTATA
>BMAO01013670.1:0-14537 GCA_019973975.1 Trichonephila clavata
TAGGGTTGACTATAATCAGTGCAGAATGCTTCGGCATTTAATGAAAGACTTTGAAAGCCTTAAGGGTACATATTACTCTAAGCTGCTCCACACATTTCCAAAATTTTTCTCTGCAGCAGTAGGCGATGGAGTGCTGAGCTAGTAGTTATTCGACCTTCAAACAGTCTGAAAGCGATGGATTGGACAGTAAATGAATACAATTTCGTGAGCAAGGAAGAATTCTTGAATATTGCATGTGAGTATAATCGTGCAAAGTTAAGTTACGCAGTGACGGCAGGCAAGCTTTGAAGGTAAATGAACCAAAAGATTAAAGATATAGCGCTAATTAGCCATTGCTTTGGCAACATTACAGGAGGAGTGAAAATCGAATACCGTCTTAAATCATAGTACTGGGTGCAAGACCAGTATGATGCATGGCGCGTAAAGAATGCATCTGTTGCAGATAGTTGAGACCATTCAAATGTCTCCAATTTCTAATCATACTATTGATAAGTTGCAAACAAAAGCATGTCTTCTATACAAACAATGTGGTGCTATTCAGTTGAATGATTCATGCGAGGATGCTGACGCTATAAAACACAAAGGGATTACAGAACGACTCTAGGAGCAGCGTTTAGGAAAAAAAATCAACAACTAAGTGACAGAAGAGTATGAATTGGCACCAACAATACACACACAGTAGGAAATTCTGGAAAGCTAAAAGCAATTTTTACAAACAGGCGGTAAATGAAAAGCAATCTTCATTATATATACAGCAGCTTAAAAATGCAATTGAATAACACATAACACAGAAAGGTGATACATGAATAATATAAAAGGTTTCATAGATTGTTTAAAATGAAAAAATAAACATTTTAAAAAAATTGACAGAAAAAGAGGTTTTGTAACATCAGCCTTATCTTTAACCGATAAGTAAGAGATGTAAGTTATTGAGCCAAAAAATTTTAACTTTAATGTATATATATTACATAAAATCATTTTATTCTTGATATTGATTATACTCATATACATATATCAATTTAATTTTTGTGCATAATTGACAAAGCTTTTTTTTTGTATTGTTATTGATAATTTGGAACCAGACATACTAGTCAGTTCTTTGCTTCATACTGCAACAGTCAGTCAATGAAGCAGTTGGAAGTCAAGATGCGACTTTGCGATTCAAAATACATAAGTTATGATTTGAGTTACTAGAATGCCAGACTTTTCATGTAGTAAAAATAACAAACAGATCAGTTCTTATGATTTCAAATTCTGAAAGTTCTCTCAAAATCCAACTAAACCCATACCGTGAATTTCCAATAATAATAATATTGATGATAATTTAGGGTTTGCAGCCCCGGGATCCGGTGTTTTTTTTCAAAAATCCAGGATCCCGATTAAAATAACTAATCCCGAGATTTAATTTTTGTCTGAATTATAATTTGAATTTTTTTCAAAGTATTGTGAATCTGGTATTACATTAAATTTATCTTATTTACTTTTTTTGTACTAAATACGTTTAATGTCAATTTTCTTACGTGTTGAGCCTTGAAGGTTTTGAGGCGGGTTTGCATGTTGAACTGTGAAATTTGATATGTTTTCTTTTATTTTTCTTCTGTAACTTTCTCCCCATCACGAGTGGTGTCAGAAAACGGACATTTCTCCCACCCTCAGGATGTCCAGTGTCAGCTAATGTGGGTAGAGGCAATTATAATTTTTTGAATATATCTAGAAGGGATTCAGCCCCAGGTTTCTGGAATTCCAAAACCCCGGAATCCCGGTGTTTTTTACCAACCTCGAAATCCAAGGATTAAAATAACTCATTCCGGGATTTAATTTTTGTCTAAATTATATTTAAAGCATTTTTTCTAAAAAATTTTTTAAGAATTTAATTCTTTAAAAATTTATATTTTGTTTATGAAATATTTACGCGAAATTTTTTTGTGCAATTATAAGTGCTATAAGTAATACATACATACATACATATATATATATATATATATATATGTATGTATGTATGCAGAGCTCTCTTACTTTTCTCGTATGGGAGAACGTCGTACAGATCTAAGTGGCTCACTGCAGTGCTTACACAATAATATAAGCAACAATCTATAAACAAGAATAGATTTTCTCACAGTTCCTTCTTCAATTAAATGCCGTTAATTGTGGGGACCTGCTTGAAAGACTTGAGACACTTCAAATCCCATTGCATTACTATTAGCTCATGCAATTGGATCTTCAATTTCAAATGAGGTAACACTTAAAATTAATTCACGTTATGATTCAATAACTGCATCAATTTGTGTGTACAAAAACCATTAAGTGTAGCAGAAGAACTAAAGAAAGTTATCAAAGAGGTATATGCACCAATGCAGTCTATTAGATTTGAGACATTGTCATCAAAAATTCAAAAAGAAATGGAGGGAGAAGTGGCGACTACCTAAAAGAACATCCTTCTATTTAATGACGATAATACCTACTAGTAAAGAATCCGAACGTGCATTTTCTTCGCAGACAATTTAACACAAATAAGAAGCTATTACAACGATGGAACTGATGGAGGAGCTGTGTTTTTATAAGCTTATTTACAAAAACACAATAAATGAAGAAATGCTTTTTTTTTTTAAATTTGCTTATGTACTATTTTTATTTTTTTTATAATGAATTAATTTTTTTATTTGTTTCATTAAAATAATAAATTTTTAAATTATTTTCAGTTTATATGCAATTTCAACTATGCTATTATGCAAGTATTATTAATAAATAATCCAATTCTAACCTGCGAACAATCCTGGATTTGAATAATGTAATCCCGAAATCCCAGGATTGAAAATATGACACGGATTGCAATCCCTATGATAATTGTTATTAGAGAACTGTTTTCTCACAGAGATGTAGGCCTTTTCATCATGACTAAAGTAAAATTTTCTATTTAAAAAAATGCCTGATGTTTAATGTATTACTTTAAAACTGTATGGAGAACAATAATATTTCTATATTTTTCAATGCATAACAGTATAAGTTTTAAAATGTGGTAACGGAGGCGTAACAAGTACAGTGTAACAGTGGCGTGACGGAGTACATTTGGCGTCCCTGCAAAGTCAGGTCTCGGGCCCGGTACTTTGTACTGGCGGCAGTCCGGCTTTGGGCTCCCTAGAACTCTACCCCCCCCCTGCGATGCGGGGCAGTACATTACGTCACTGAATTGCTTAATTATTTTGCTTGCCTTTCTCAAGTATAAAATTTCATAATTAGACTTTATGAAAGGTTGAATTATATTTAACGTTAATATAAACATAATTTCTTATGATGGCAGAATAAGATTTTGAGCGTAAGATTACTTTCTGATTTTATTCATCCTGAAATGATAAAATCTTCGTTTTACACTGAGCAATATTTGTGAAGGAATAAAATAATAATCAAAGAGGTAAATTTATCGCTAATGAGGAAGTAAGAAATATTTACATTCTTAATCATATTATAGCTATTTAAATGTATGATTATAATGTTGTAAAGCTTTGAAACGAGTTATTTTTATATTCTTATTTGCATTACGTATTATTCTTATGTGTTACGTGTTAAAATGTGTTATTTATATGCTAAAAAAGCTTATAATAAATTTATATATAAATGGATTATTGCTTTTGAGTAAAATTACTATTATTATGAAAATAATAACTCAAAAGGATATTATGTATGAAATTCTAGTCATAATAATGAGTACAATTTTACTTTTTCCTTAAAAATGGGTAGAATCTTTAATATAATAATTTTAGAAAGCGTTATTAAACCACAAACACAAAGGAATGTAAATAAATGTGCTGAGATTGTTATTATAATTATTACATTCATTTTTAAATAAAGATAAATACTTTTAAAGAAAAAAATAAGCAATAATTATAAATTTGTAGCAAGCTGTTTTTTAATTTTATCTTCATTATTACCTAAATTCAAACAAAACAGTGATGCTTATGAAATCAAGAAATACACAGCAAAAGTAAGAAAACCTTATTATCCTATTTTTATGCATATGTATACATATATATGCAGGGAGAAAAAATAGCCCAAAAGAATATGTACCTTCAATGAACTCAATACCGGAATGGAAATAAAATTATTTAAAAAAAATTGTTCCTGATTTCTCTTTTCTTGAGTTAGTTGAACATATTTCAGTAAAAACCTTTCTTACAACTTAATTCTTTCACAGAAATTTTTTTTATACTTTGAAATGCCTGGAGCACAGAAACAATCTGAAATCGGAAATGGAACAGGGAATGATTTAGGCAAGAGGAAGATTTTGTTCCAACAATTTCTGTAAATAGAAAACTTGATCGGAAAATACGGAGCGCAAGCTGAAGGCTTCAGTTATCTTGTTTCTAAAAGCCCCCTCTCTTTCCCTTTTTTCCCTCTAACATTGTTTTTTGTTCTTCAAAAATAACCACGCATCAGTATTCATGAATAAATGCAAATTTTTCTTCAAAATGCGATTTGGAAATAGTATTTTTATACACACATTTCTTAATGTTGTAAAAAAGAAATCCTTGAAAATGTATTTCAAAATATCGTAAAGAAAGTATTTCGAGCATAATTCCGTAATCTTGTATATGCTTGTGAATGGAGGCTACTGCATTTTATTAAACTTTTGAAACTTATTTTTACATTAGACGGTAAAACTATTTATATTTTGCACATATTTCTTAGAAGCGTGTTAGATGCAAAGTGTTTAAATACAGTTACTATTTAAAACGTTTAATAATACGTTTATTAATAAACTAAGCAATACTAAAATTAGGAAAAATTTCTTTCGTAAAAAACTTTTAATTCTCTTTTAAAGTGCATTTTTAAAAATACAATATATTCCTAACACTTATTTTTTAAGTAAAATATATTTTAACCCGGGAGAGGTCGTGCGGATCAGAGTCACCCCAGGCTCACGAAATCTTTATTTCTCAAAAAAACTGCTTGTTACCAATAATCCTCCAATATAAAAGTCTTCTGGGAAACTATGTCTTTGTCACATATTTCTCTCTTTTATACAACTGTCAATCGCTTTATAGAACTGTAAAGTACTCAGGGTGAATAGATTCCCCGTGCGACCTCATTTGTTTCAAAATATTTTGTATAAACAATCCTCATTATTTTCCTTTGAACACCTTAGTGCTTTTAATTTCTGTGTCGTATGGCACATTATGGTTCATAAATATAAATTATCAGAATAAAAAAAGAAATAAAGTTTGTGCTAACTCTCTATTGTGAGAAACTGAGAGAGAAAATTCAGAAAAAAAGTTGATGAAACAAGGTAAAAATAATCTGATGAAATAATGGATTACAATCTTGAGTGTGAAAGAAAATTTGAGAAAAAAATGATGAACATGAAACATTTAAGTCGAAAGAAATACTTTACAAATGCTACCTGAAGAACTACTGAAAAAAAAATATAAATCCACAAATGTATCAACACACACACACACAGCGCCCGCCAAAAAGACACAAGCAAAACAAAGTTATAGGTTGTTCATCTAAGGAAAATAAAACTGGAATAACTTAAATAAAATATTACAGATTTGTCTGAAAAAATTATTATAGTAATATTAGTGTGAAAGAGTGTATGATTTGTGTTCTATATGAAACTTCATTTAAGTCAAACATTTTTTTAGTTCAATTTGATTGTATTTCCCCCCAAATTATGAAAGAAAAAATGAAAAGCCCCTTAAAAGTAGGAAAGTATTCTGGTTGAATTGTCGAATCGGCCACTTATATCGCCAAGAGTTTTCTCACCAAATCGATAAGTGCGCCAAATCTGGTAAACCTTTTGATTTTTGTATTAGTGAAGGAGAAGTCGCGAATCGTGTTGCGGTAGGGTTGCTACACCAAATCACAACACGCAAAAACGCGCCAAATTAGCGATTTTTCAAAATTTGGCGGACCAGTGCCCGATTCAACAATTTCACAAGCATTCTTTCTCTTAAAAAATAATACTTGCAACAAAGAATTTTATCGTGTGCAATAAAAATGATTGAAAAAAATGCACGATATTTAACATTAGTATCGAGTGCACAACTTCTCCTGGTCAAGAAATATTGTTATTATCTTACTTTATTTTTTATATATTGTTTTTTACATTACTTACATTTATGTGTTAAGGCAGAGCGAACCAAAGTAGAATAACTACAAAAATACATTAGAGCAAATTCCTAGGCTTAGAAATAATACTACAGGAATAAACATAATTTTAAGGCACCAATCTTTTATTTGCTTTTATTTTTTATTCGGTCAAAATGAAAATATGATGATTTTTTTTTGTGTTAAAAATTATATTAATTCCTAAAAACATAAAACTCCGTAATCTAACACTCTTAAACAGTAATCTTCTTAAGAATATGTAATGAATTTAACTATACAAAAATTTATTTGTAAAATATGTTTAGAAGTAATCAAAAGTAAAAATAAAGTAATAATAATATATCTATTTTTTTATAAATATCCAAAACATTGGTGAAAGTGAGAGCTTCATAAGATAAATATTTTTATAAATATATTCTTCAATGAAAAAAGCAGCATATTGTACTTAGAAAATATGAAAACAATATAAAGTTTTAGAAACAAAAAAAATTAGAAATAGAAAAAGTGTTGGATATATTTTTCTTAAAAAAATCCCCACTAAACTCAAAAAACAAAATTCCAGCAATCTAATTTATGAAGATCTCTGTGATAAAGTATCCGGTAGATATGATGTAAATAATATATAGATGTAATATAAGAAAACCTTACATCAAACAAATAACATTAAGGGGTCTCAGGGGTGTTAAAAATGTTTCGAGAGCACAAAATATGAACAATTTTCGACTAGAAATAATTCTTTGAGGTTAAAATGAAATAATTTGATTCTTTTACACATTTTTTATAAAGGAATAAAGTTTCAAAAAGTATAAAATGTCTAAAATATAATCATAATTTTAAAAATAATAAGCACATAAATATAAGAAAATTTTTTGTAAGAAACAAATAGTAAGTTTTACGACGCGCATGATATTTTCTGAAATAATAATTCTAATTACTAGCAATAAGTTGATTTATAAAGTCAAATATATCCTTATTAGATGGTAGCGATTAGATATAAAAAGAATAAAAAATAATATTTTTTAAAAATAAAAAAAGTACATTTTTAAAATTTTTTTCAAAAAATTTAATTTTTTTGAAATTTTTCAAAAAATTACAAATATGTAATACTATAAATAGCTAGGATTCAGAGATTATGATAGAGTTCATAATTCTGTAAAGTTTTATGCATCAAAGTATGATAGTTTTTGAAACGCAATGCGCGTAAGTGAAAAAAACACAAACTGAGAAAAAAGGCTTTAAAGTTTTAAATTGAATTTGAGAAAATAAGTTTTAAAATTTACATGCTAAAATGCTCCAGGATCATAGGATATGCCTTCCTGTTGCTCAAACAGCTCAATTTCTGTACTATTTTTTATTTTTTTATCTCTCCAAGCTTCAAACGATGACGTTGAGCTCCTCTTTCTTGACGTAAAGATTCGACGATTGTCACGTTCAGCCAGGGACACACAAACATTTTTGTTAATTTTTAAGCCAAATTTCTCTAAAATAGTAATAAGTATTTGATTTCCATCATTAAAAATGCTGGTTGCTAGATTTGCAGCAATCTCTGCAATCTGAAGGCTAGAATCAATCGTCTTCGAACAAAACTTCCAGATTAATGAATTTAAACTTTCATTAGGATTCTGTGTCTTACCTCCTAAGCATTTCTTCAGGAGTGCCAGATGAGATAAGTCTGCAAATACAGGCTTAATTACATCTCGAACAGCTTTCGCAACTGAGGTTTGTGTTTAAATTTTGTAAATTATTATTAATTGCGGCATTATACTTACACTATGTATTTGGATTTGTAGGACAAAATCAGTGCATCGGTTCATCATCGGTGCTGCAAGAATGACCCAAACAGCCCAAATGGCTTTCCGCATTTCCTTTACACTAGTAGAATTGCATCGAATAGCATTACCATAGTAATGCGCAAGCTTATCAATTAAACTATCAGTTAACCTACCTTTACCGCCTATAGTTTTACCATCAGATAATTTCTTCTTACCATATACTAATTTAAGCTTCCTAAGCCTTGTACCCATTCTCTTTTGCACATGGCCTACACATTCTATTTTCTGAATAAGATGGCATCGCCGTATGGATTGTTTTCAGAAAGGGCATTGAATGTTTTTGTGTCGCCATCTCCTATGTAGTTCGAATATTTCAGGTTGTGAAGCTTTTCCGATCGATTAAAAATCCTCAACATCCCGTCAACCTCCATCTTACCAGCAGAGCCAGAATAATTTTTTCTACGTGAAATCTTATGCGCTCTTTTCCATTTATTGTACTTGATACCAAACTTTACCCCTTTATAACTGTCGCTTCATTTGCAAAATGAGGACAACACTTCCCTATCCAAAACCTTACCTGTTTTGGCCCCATTAGAGTACATACTCCAATCAACGATGAATGTCCTCTCGTCTTCCAGGTCCCATCACCACTTACCGTTAAAATGTTATCAGGTAACGAAGAATTTTCTTCGACAACTGCCCTGTTCCTGCTTTCTTCGGCGACTTCCTTCATAACAAGTGAAAGTTTATTATTAATAACATCATATGATTTTTGTTCAACAGGATTAGGAAGACTCATTACAGAACAAAAGGTTTTTAATGACTCTAAACCTTGACCTATGCATCTCATTGCTAAAATAGATCTTCTGTTAATTTCTGGAGCATTATTTTTATTCCCAATGTTTTCACAGCTTGAAAAAGTACAAATACTCCCACAGTTTTTACAATGTATTTCAAAATTCGAACATAAACCACAAGTGGATTTTTCATTAATTGTTAATGGTTTATGACATTTTAAACAGCATGATACTGACAAAATAGAGCTAAAGGTTGAAATAAAATCAAAAATAAGATATTCTTTGAAGTTTTCATTTACCTTAACAAGATTTCACTTTAATGAAGTCTGAATTCCTGAAAGTTTTTTACTAGAAGCATTTTTCATTTCGGCACACTTACTTGTACTTTTCAATTCTGCACACTTCCTCGTATCTTTCATATCTGTAACATGCGAGTCACTTACCTTTAAATATTTATTTCCTCTAAATCCTTTGTTGGGCGATTGCCCAACGATTTTTCAGAATAAAACAACACATATCTTCGATTTAGATAAGCGTTTTAAAAAAACGTGTACTAAAGTAAACACAACAGAATCAAAACACGGCAGAATGAATGTGTTGAGTTGCAGGCTTCCTTCTGATCAACTCAAGCGCTTAAAATATTTCATGAGGCTTATTAAAAACATAAAAATGAAAGGTATGCATAAATTTAAAAATAAATGGGCGTGGCATCTGTCCATTTAAAAGTTATGACTAAATTGCTGTTTGCAATTTTTCGAATAACTTTCGAAGTTTTTAGAGTATTGTCACGTGGTTAGTATCAAAATGTTCAGAAAAAAATGAAGAACAAAATATATTTTTTTCGAAAATTCGAAAAAAAAAATTGTTAACACCCCTCAGACCCCTTAAATTAAATGTAAACTAAGAAAATTAAAAGGATAGCAGAATATAATTTATAATTTCATTTAAAAAACCGTTTATTTGAACTTAAACACACATATATTTGGCATTTTTACTTCAATAAATAATCGCGTGTGTTTTAAACAATATATCAATCCAGATTCTAAGTTAATTATTTTATTAAAAAAAAGGAACAATCGCGTAATCCGTCATTTATTATGATTTGTTTATTTTTCCAAATACAAAAAATTGCACTTGCGTTTTTTCTCTCTTTTTTTAATTTTTGATGGAATGAAAAAATAATATAATATGTACAATCCCACATTTCAAGATTTTTTTACTCGTTACACTAGCATGCACACATATGTATCACATTCTTGATTCTTATTTCTTCCCAATATCCACATAAACCTCGTTATTCTACAGACAATTTTAATAATTTAATATTTAACAAATATAATAAATTTAATATACATTAAAATGATAATTATGATATTTTGCTTTCATTTATTGCGATACTAGTATCTTTTATTACACATACTAAATTACTATCCGCGAAACAGTATTCTTGCCAAAAGGTAAAAAAAAAACCAGTTAAAGTAAAGATTTATATTTAATTATAATTTACGAAAAGTGCTAAATTATTTTAGCCCCAGATATATTTTCTTAGTAAAATCTTAATATAATATTGTTAAAATTTACAAATTCTCAGTTCTTTAAATAAGTCAAACACTTTTAATTTAATAATCAAAATTTGTAAAAGTTTTCTAAAAATAATTAAAAATATGCTCATACATTTGGACTTAAAAAGCAAAAATACACTCATAATTAATTTTTAGCATATATATATATATATAATGGTGAAATATATATATAATATACTGCAGCATTGCAATTCAGCTGTCTTCCTGCAATAGTTATATAATTTATAATAGGATTATATGGGATGAATATGGGATTTCAATATGTATTTCGGTTTGACTGAGCGCAAACATTTCAGGACGAAACTCTATTAAATCAAATACAACTCTAAGTCATGCATATATAGTCAATATAATAGAGATATATACGTATTCATTTCTCTCAATCTAATCTGACCCACACATATTAAAAGAAAAAATCATTTTAAAATACTTGTGAAAGAATCTCTATGAAAAAAAGAATATTATATTTCATAATGCATTAATTCCCATTCTAATTATTCTATTTATACATTTTATATCCTTAGTGTAGTACAGTATCATTTGTGAAAAATTCATGGCTCTGAGAGATTTTTTAGAAATTAATATATATTATACGTATGAAACTTGCGTATTTTTATTGTGATTTAAATAAACAGTGATATTTTCGTGGATCAGTTAAGCAAAAGTTATGATGGAAATGGATATTTTGATCAGCCGTCACGTGCAGCGATGAGCGACTACACACCGAATGCAGATGACAATTATCCTAATGCAAATGTTGATATCCTTTCTTCATCTGACGAGTTCTTCTATAGAGTCACCAACCGATATAATATCAATATAATAAATGGAGGGGCGGGCATACCCAAGGAACAATAAGGCTAAATAGAACTACTTCCCAAATTTTTCGTCTGATAGACCACTTGCTATTTTTCCGGCTTGAGATAGATCCCCCTTCCACTTAACTTATCTTGAACTTTTGCAATTTCATCAACTTAATGTGTTTTAATAACTAATATAGTACTTTACAAGATTTAAATTTTTAACAGTAGTGAGTGCATTGAGAAAAACTTAAAACTCATGTTAATTTTAAACATTTATTAAATAAATTAGAATTAAGATATAGTGAAAATAAGTGTGACTTAAAAGAACTGAACAACGAACAAATGCTTCCATCAAATTTTCAACATTTGTCATCAGGTTTAACCTTAAATCGTCTCAGTTGTAAATAACCTGTCTATTTTCTTTCAATCTTTCTTCATGTTAGGGATACTACCTATTTAAACCTTTTTTTCACTAGAAAAAGCAAACAAAAACCTTCTCGTGGTACTCTATAATTCGGATAAATAAGTGTTATGAGTTAAATAACAGTTAAAGTGGACCCCATGTACTTCACATGGCCCCCAAATTTTGTTTTCCATGGCATGGACCCTTACAGGTCCTCTTGTACCCCTGAGGTTCTACACTCATGTCCATAAATTAAGGGTAGATCAGAATCACACAAAAATTGAACTCTAAAATAAAAATTTCACCTGTAGAAATATCACACACTCTTGAAGAAGATTATGCAAATTACATTAAGCCACCAGATGGCGCGGATAGTCCGTCACAATGACGAGAGTGTGAGAGAGGGGTATATAAGGAATGGTGGCAAAGAAGTAAAATTGTTCACAAGCGCTTTAAAAACCTTTCAGTGCAATAACCGCATAGTTATGGCACAAAGGCAGCATTTGGATGATTTTTTACGTGATAGAATTATCGGACGACTGGAATGTGGACCTACCCAGCTGGAAGTATCCGAGGAATTGGAAATGCCCAGAGTGTCATCTCTAGGCTTTGGAAACGATTCCAAGATGATGGTAATGTGAGTAGATGTTGCAGCACATGTCACCCCCGAGTTAAACGCCGAATGAGGACCGGTATTTGGCAGTTACTGCCAAAAGAAACAGACGGAGCACAGCATCAGACCTGTCGCGTCAGCTCTCTTCAGTTACCGGTACGACAGTTTCAAGGCAGACCTTGTACAGACGCTTAGGGCACATTGGTCTATATGCTCGTAGGCTTTCAGATGTGTTCCCCTTACCAGAACTCACTGTCCCGGCGATTAACCAGGATTAGAGATCATGCATTGTGGACACCGCAACAGTGGTCTTGTGTGATGTTTTCCGATGAGTCCAGGTTTAGTTTGCAGTCTAATTCTCGCCAAACTTTCATATGGTGAGCGCCAAGTACCCGTTATCACCTAGAGAACACCATTGAACGACACCGTTACGGTGTGCAGGATGGTTCGTTTGGGGAGGAAATATTCTTGGTTCCAGAACTGAACTGCATGTTCAGAGTGTAACGATGACAGGCCACATCTATCGGATGTCATTCTGGAACAACATGTACGTTTGTTTCGGGGTGCCATGGGTGTTGAATTTCTGCTTATGGATGACAACGCCCGTCCTCACCGTGCAAACATCGTAGACGAATGCCTTCAATCGGAGGATAGCACCCGTATCGATTGGCCAGCATACTCCCGGACTTGAATCCAATAGAGCATGTGTGGGATATGCTTGGCCGACGAATTCCAGCCCGTCAACCCCCTCCCACCTGTCTACCGGAACTTGGAGGTCATTGCTTGATGAGTGGTGTAATATTCTCCAAGATCATATTGATAATTTGATACTCAGCAGGCATAGGCGTTGTAAGGCCTGTATTGTATCTTCCGGGAGACGTACTCTGAATAAACCATCATGCTAACCATTTATAGTGTTTTTTGTAAATAGGTTATTTTTCAAAATTTGCTCCAGGAGTAAAAATCGATATTTTATTAATTATGTCAAACATATAGCATCTTTTTTGCTCTTTACCTTTTGTTTAATAAATAGACTTTACAAATAAGTCAAATTTGTTTTGCTTCTGTCTCTTTCTTTGCCTGAACTTCATTATCCTTAATTTATGGACATGAGTGTATTTAGACTACTTTAGGAATTTCTGCTATCGACGCAGCGGATCGTATCGACCATTTCAATCAACTTGTGAACTGTGTTTAGCTTAGTGATATGCTAATCCGAGAATTATTTGCATGGGGCTTAGAACCTCAGGCTCTACAACTTCTACGGGTTGCAGCGGCTTATGTTTAAGTTCTCCACAGATGGGAAAACTTGGGTCTACAATTATATCCAATAGAATCCTGGACCATACCTCAAAATGCTAAAATACATTCAGGAAGAAGTGGTTCATTTTTGTAGCTTCTCAGTTACGCATGCTTCACTTTATTCCAAATTAGAGTGGGACTAATCAAAGGAGACTCGTTGTTAATTGGCATATTTTGAGGGTGTAAGTGAAATTAATGTAATCAGAGGCATTGTCGTTCAGTGTCAGGAAATCTTAAAAATGGTACCCTTTTACGTAGTAAAATGTATATCACATGTTGATGAACCATAGGGGCAGATAATTACAAATACATATGTTTCAATGTTTTACTAGTGCACGAACGGAAACTATATCTTTCTTCATTGCCAATACAACACCATGTTAGATGAGTTGCCCTTAACCTCTTCTTGACGTCATATTACGGAGCCTAATGCATGTACTTTAATTTTCCTGTTTTTCATGGTCTGTATATTCTCCACTGGTATCATTTTCATGTTTTCCTTTGGGACATTTGTTCAACAATAGTAGAGATTTTACGAGAGAAGAATTCGCCTCACATAGATCAGTCATGTGACCCTGTTAGAATTCTATTAGTTGCACTCAGTGTTTTTGCGAAGTATATTGACTTCTAAACGATCATTTACAGTAGTAAAACGACAATACGTATATATTTCAACTTATCTTTGCAGTGCTTTTTCTAGATGACTTGCTTGGAAGTTTAGAGGGTCAACCCATACATACGTTGATGTTTTGAATTTCTAATCATTTGGATATTCTAGCTTGTTTTGTACATTTTACTTTTCTTTAAGTTTCATTTAATCAATATGGATATTTCCTGATGTTGTAATTTTCACGGCAATGTATATATATGTATATAATCAAAATTTCTCTACAATAGAGAGATGAACCACAAGATCAATACTCAAAAGAATATCAATTGCCAGATAACAAGACAACAGAATTTAGAAGGAGATATGAAAGATTGAAACAACAGAGCAAAATACAAAAGAATGGATGCTTCAGTATTATCAACATTGCTGACTTAGGACAGCTAGTATACATAAAATGTGTGTATATATATATATGTATATATATGTTGTATATATATATAGTATATATATATATTATATATGAGAGAAATAAATATGTGTAAATGAAAA
>BMAO01013671.1:0-24587 GCA_019973975.1 Trichonephila clavata
CACAGTAGCCTAATGGTCAAGGTCAAAGAATCATGACTAACGTATCATGTATTTGTGTAGAGGGGTCCGCTGCATGTTAAATCTGCCGAGGCTCATACGTCCCTTCGTTGTTGCGGTGTGGAAGCTAGGAGAGGACCTGCCAGCTCAGGCGTCGGTCTCGTTACTTCAATAATACGAGATGCTTCACCAATAGCCCTCACACTTATTTCAAGTACGACATTAATAGAACTCTCTCCATAGAAGAAACTGAACGAAAGAATAGAAGGTTTTCTTATTTTTGCGTTATATACTGTCAGATGATCCTACTTAAAAGGTTTAGATTGATTCAATTTGACAGACATTCCTACACAGCTGCAAAAAGGAAAGCACTAACATAGCATGAAAGTTTTTACTGGAGGTGATACATTTAAGCTTGTGCACCATATATTTTCTTACGAAAGCTATTTTATACAGAAAATGCATTATCGCACAAAAGAAAAGAAAGAAAACATGTGAATACGTTCAAAAACACTAACTTCAGAGCGATAATGTTCTTTAAAACGTTCTTCAATCCTATATTTTTCCAGCGTTTGTTTTCTCCGTCGTCTGCGAAGATCCAGTGAATTGACCATCATCTTCAGTTATCCGGATCTCATCTCCAGAGACATTTTTTCCTTGAAGATGTCAATTTTAAGTCACTATTTTTTTCATTTACTGCATTCCCGAGAGCATTATGTTCCATTACATCCAGCACAATCTTGACAGTTCTATTTTTTGGGAAACATACAGGATATATCGAATATTTGATGGAACAATGGTCTACGAAAAGCATTTCCAAATTCAGGAAGAATTCAAAAAATGGATGGCACGCTCACTCTTGCAACGGTACTTCTTTTAACGGTGCAGAAAACATGGAAAAATATTTCAAGTTGTTCAGTCAATAAAATTCGATGGATTCTATCACCTTTGAAAACACTTTTTCTTTCCAGAACATGTATTGTTTCTAAAAGCATAGCAAAATTTACAGGCTTGAAGAATTTTACTATAATAAATAATAATAATGATACACATATATGTATTATATGCGTATGTGTGTTTGCGTTAGAAGTGAATTATTTTTCTCTTTTTCAAGTATATTTAATAAAATTTCCAACTTCCATTATTGAATTTTGTTGACGACTATTTTTTATGGCATTAATTTGTCTTTCTTAATAAAAATATACATGTTTGCTTAAAAATATTTAATTACATTAAATAAGTTTGGAGTGAATATGAGCCGTTTTTGAAGGTATATCGTACAAATTATATATAACTCCTTCATTTATATAACAATTACGTACTAAAAGTTCTGAATGAAATCTTTTAAATTGTATGAATTATTTAAGTATAAAAATTTACATTTTGTTGCTATCAATTTATTTATATATCATCAAATAATATATATTGTTACAAATTATGTATAAAATAGTGTAAATAATTTATATTTGGATGTATAATACCTTTATATTACTCTATGTTATATTTATTTTATGCTAAATTGTAATATTCGCAAGCAACGTCGACCCTTATGTTATAATGTAGATTCAATGGGAACTTGATGATAGAGTCATGTTGGTATAATTTTTGCCGAGTTCGGGACCCTCTGGATTCTTCTGGAAATTTGTGTAGAAATCCAATAATTTCAAGACTTATGCCGCAAGCGGATCTTTCTCGAACGATCTGTGAGGCTTTTAAATAGAGAGATGCAGTCTTGTTTCGACCAGCGATTAGTGAGTATTGTTTGACTAGCGATTGCAGGCTTGCCTTGACCGTGATTACCGATTAGCTCGGCTGCTGAATAGGAAGAGCTGTGCTTATGAATAATCTTTAACATACTTGTATTACAGACACTGATAATTGTGTCTGAGCGCTGTAGAAGGTGTGAAGAACTTCTGATATTTATTCTGCGAATTTTGTCGTTGAATCCTGTATTTCAAGGATTGTTTTCTCGTCAATAAATTGTCATCTCTCTTAAAAAACTGTCTTGTTCTTTGCAACTGATTTGCATAAAATCATTGAACTCTAGATCACTGTAACATTTTGGTGTCAGAAGTGGGGTTTTATGCCAATAACAAGAGCTTTGGAGGAGCAACTAAAGGCTCTGTTGGAAGCCATCAATGCCTTAAAAACAGCCATGAAGAGTCTAAGAATGAATTGAAAGAGAGAATGGAGAGAGGCCATGAAGAGACTAAGAAAGGTATGGATAATATACAGAGAAGCCAAGAAGAGACTAAGGAGAGAATGGAAAAAGGTCTGGAAAATAGGCAGAAAACCAAGAAGAGACTAAGGAGAGAATGGAAAAAGGTCTGGAAAATAGGCAGAAGAGCCAAGAAGAGACTAAGGAGAGATTGGAGAATATGCATAAAGGTCAAGAAGAGTTGAGAAATACTTTAGAAAAGAAAATAGACAATGTGGAAGAAGAATATCATTGAAAGTGGAAGAAAAGTCGGAGCAGTTGAAGAGAAGATGGAAAAGAAAATGGAGGTGGACATAGGAAAGATTAAAGAGCAAGCTGAAGAAAGAATTGAAGAAGTGGCGTGACATTTTAGCCAGAGAGTAGAAGATCTTGAAAAGAAGCTTCTAGTTTGTGGGAACAATAACAATGAAAGCAAGTTTGTGCCTGCTTTACCAGTACCTGTGCCTGCTTCTCCAGTGCCAGTGAAACTGTCCATCTGTTACCGAAAAAACTGGGAGGTGTACAAGACTCAATTATTTTCTACAATTTCTGAAGCCAATTGATAAACTGAAGAGGTCAAAGCTTGTCAGCTAGCAGTATACCTTAAAGGAGAAGCCTCTGAAGTACTGCAGACTCTTCCCGACACAGAGCGGCTGAATTTGAACTCCCTCTATAATGTTCTGGATCTTCGGTTCGGACATAAATACTCTAAAGACTATGCACGCCCGCAAATGAAGACGCGACACCAGATAACAGAAGAAAGTTTGCAGGAGTATGCCTCCGAAATAGAAAGGCTCGCCTCTTAGCTTTCTCAGGCTACCCAGCAAATGTGCGATAAATAATTTCTCTACAGTATTTCGTGGACGGGCTGAAGGATGGAGAAGTCCAGTCCAGAGGGTTGTTAGAATGGCATATGTCCAAGATCTAAAATCTGCCCTATTATATGCCCTGAAATTGGAGGCCACCACTCAAGCCATTCGCAGTGACCGCCATTCTATCTGAGGAGCTAGAGTGACTGCGGATGCACCATATGCATCTCCATTGATGAAAGAGATAAAGAAATTGAAAGAGGAAATTCAAGATTTAATTGCTCAACATCAGATACAGAGAAGACGTATCATCACGTGCTGGAGGTGTGGTGAATCAGGGCACCTAAGAAGTAACTGCCCTCGAATAAATCAGGAAACTCCTCACCGTGCAAGTGCAATTGAGTCTAAGAAAATGTGTAGCCACCGAAAAGGATCAACAGATGGGAATGGAGACGTTCCTTCGAGAAAAGCCAGTTTGAATATCAGTAAATACTGTTCGTGGTGTAATAGATTGGTGTAATAGATCCAGTAGTCCGCCAAGTTACAACGCCATCAACATCGTAAACGGACACGTGTAATGATGAGAGCGTCCAAAAAGGTCAACTGGCTGATCCTGAAATAAAACCAATAATCGAATTCAAAGAGTCGCCTGACGAAAAGCCCAGCTGTCAAGCCATCCCCCTTTCCATCCTACAACGAAGCGTTACTAGGCTTTTTGGGACTTTCTCCATCTAAGAAATGCTGTCTTATATCGAAAATGGGAGTCTGAAGACGGAAAAACACTCAGGTAGCAATTAATACTCCCGAAGACGAGATTTTCAACAGTCCTTAAAGAACTCCTTGGTAGTTCAACTGGAGTTCATTTTGGTGTTATGAAGACCCGTCAAAAATTCCGAGTTCGCTTCTAATGGAACAATGTGTGAAGTGACGTTGAGAAGAGTTGTCGCACATACGATCCCTGTGCTGCACGTAAGGGTCCGAGGAGGACTGCTCTAGGGGAAGACTGCAGCTATATAATGTGGGAGCGCCTTTCGAACGAATAACTTTTTACATCTTAGGCCTACTTCCAAGGTTATCGGATGGCAACAATAACATCCTGGTTGTCATGGACTACTTCACTAAGTGGCCTGAACTCTATCCTATTCCCGACCAAGAGGCCTCGACTGTTGCAGAGGCTCTAGAGCAGTGATTCCCAAAGTGGTCTTTATAGACCGCCAGGGGTCTATGATGATCTGCAAGGGGTCCACGACAGCCAAAAAATAATTTGGGGGTCCATGAGATGTAAATGGGGGTCTATGATAGTGGCTCTCATCAAACCAGCATGACTAATATTAAAAGGAAATTTAATCGAGTGGAAACTAGACTTACCTATTTAACTGATTTATTTACTAAATTTAATGAGGTTTAATTGCAGTTACAAGGCGACAGCATAAATTTTGTTAAAACAAATTCCATTTTAGCATTTCTTGCCAGAATTAAACTAAAGGAGCATAATGTTGAACGTCGCCAACATTTAAATGCCCTTATTTTAGATTTTAAAACTAGGTTTGAGAATGTTTTGACTATCGTAGTACCACAGTAGACAATGAATTTATATGGTCCCTTTGAAAAAAATGTCAGATTATAAGAATTAAGCTCTAGGAATATGCACTAACGAAGATCTAAAAGTAAAGTTTGCAAACGATGTCAACAATTTTAGCTTTAAATATACCTGTTATTTATTCCATATTATGGAATATCTTGAGAAATTTTTTAATTGTTTTTCCGATTGAGAAGGAATTTCAGTGAGCTTGTCAATCTTCAAAACAAAAAAGAAAGAAGAAAATACTGGACACTATTAACCGAGGAAATATATTTAGTGTTAAAACCTGATAAGATTGATGCCAAATATTGAAAATTTATTATTGCATCCCCAGATTCCTCACTCCCTCTAAAAGCATTTGTTTGCTACTCAGTTATTTTATGCATTAATAAAACTTTAATCTTAGAACTTACATCTGAACTCGCTCGTCTACCTGTAAACCCGGCTAGAGGTGTGGGAGAAACTGAATTATCCACAGACATGATTTCAATCTAATCAATTTATTTATTCCAAATATCAATCAGACACAAAACAAATCTAATCAAGGTAGATAATTAAACAGTAGAGTGCAGAGGTCAGATTCTATAACACGGGGATACTACTACAGACTCTCAACTGAATCTAAGACAGCTTAAATACTCTCAAATATAACTATGTCACTCACTGATAAGCTAACTTCTACTTAATCAAGCTCACAATACCTGTACTTTTTATGCATCGGATCCTATACTGGAAAGTTGCAGGTGATCTCTCTCGGCTTGATCAATGTTGTTGAATCCACTCTCTGTAATCTTTTTCCTGGACAACTCCAAGACTTCTAACTAATTTCACTCTCTTTCAATCTTCCACTAGCAACTAACTCGCAGACTTTATGTTAACTCCTACTTTCCAACTCCAACGTGTCAACTCACAAACTCGCGAAAGCAGAATTTATATAATATAATTCATTTAGATAATCACGTTTCCTTACTCGATGAAAGTTGGTTGAAATAAATATTTTCCTTAAAGAGTCATGAAGGAATTAGTAGAACCGCATATAGATCCGTCTTACAGTGATCAACAGGACTGGGACAAGAAACTGCCTGTTTTCCTGCTTGCCTACAGGTGTGCTTCGTTCTTAAGATTTTTATTACTTGGATAAATTCTTTAAAAAAAAATCAAAATTGGCAATTGTCATATTTTCCGAAATAAATGTTTCCATTAAAAAATAGAAAGAGTTTAATATATTGTGAAGTAGTGTTAAAATACTGTAAATTATTGCAATACGCAACATTTTGCATTATTTATAAGCATAGATATACAAGTATATATAATAGGAGCTAAAAATATTTGCAAATGTGCAAACAGCACATAATATATATTATTCTTTAATGTATTTTTCAAAATAATAATTCCATGCTTAATTATCACCAGATGAAATTTTAAAGGAGCGATGCTGATTTTCTTCATAACAAGCAATTAAATCATTTTTTAACATCACTCTAAGATTTTGTAACTGTTCCTTATATATTCGTCAGTTATTTTGGATAATGATAAAATCTGAAGAATTAATATTGGCAAACGAAGCTCATATAAAAAGAAATAAGAATTTCGGTTTTTAAGTACAGAAAATATACACAAATATTTTACATAAATTTCCCTTAGTTGTAATGTATCTATTGAAAGGCCATGATACATTTTCTAGTTTTGAAATCAATGTTTGACAATGAGGGCAAATTTTGTTTTATTGCAAACATGATATTTTTTTTTAAAAAAAATAATAACTAAACACGTATTTGTTTAAGGAGTATGTTTTTTTTAAATTTATCTTTGCATTCTGATATTCAAAAGTAAAATAATTATCTCGCTCTGAATTGTTAAAAAAAAAATTATTTTTTTTAAAAATGGTTTTTGTGAATTTTAAAAGAAAAAGGGGAAAATGTTTAAATTTAAATTCCAGTGTTGTACTTACTATCCTGGGTTTTTTAACCAAGAAATTATTCAGAAAATCTTCATAAATGCATAGTTTATGATCTAAATAAAAAGAAAGAATAAAACTGAAGGTCGCCTACACGCATGACGATTGATTGAGGTATATAGATCAAAACTTCAAAGTAATGATTTGAGATTCAAAGTCTCCTTTCAACGAATCTTTTCATTTACTAAAGGTCATTACGGAAATAAATATAACTCAACACAAGTAATATCATCCTACTTATTTTCTTACCTTATTCTACAATTCCATAAATTACTTTACTACTTTTAATTCTTTTTGCTTATAGTCGAATTGAAATTTAAAGCACTACTCATCAAATAAGATCAAAGTGTTCTCCTTTTCCTTTCATCCCATAGAAATCTTACATCATCCAGCATTCGCGGCCTTTTGGAACCTTCTAAATGTCAGCCTCAAATACCTCCCTTAATTTTCTATAAGTGGAAAATCAAATTGCATTGCTGGAACCTCCCTAGACACATCAAAAACTACCTACACCATTATTCTTCCAAGTACTCACCAGGACGATATTTCGATTTTTGTGTCGATAACTACAGCAGTTTTTGTTCGAACAACTCTGAAAAAATGCTCTTCCTCTTTTCGCAAAGGGCATTGGGCGAAAATAGATTTATCTGTTGACGCGACCTGGACTACGCGCTCAATCACAGTATAGCAGTCATTTGTCTGTCTATGTTTCTTACAACGTTGTTTTCCGCCATGAGCTTAGTGTGTTGTGTCATTGATGTATTTGGAATTTCATGCTTTGGAGCTAAAGTCACTTGTCTTAGGAATGAATAGATTTAAAACAAAATAGTGGAATTCAGAAAAGAGTTCTTTACCCTAACAATGAGATTTGGAGGAGATTGGGGTTTCATGCTCAATTACTGTGAGATAGATTTTTAAAATAGTTTGGAGATAATAGTATTGCATAAGAGCTTTTACTTGAATTGGATACACTGTTTTATACTTTTTCAGGGCATAAGACATAAATAATTCTTCATTTATGTCTCTAGAATTCTGATAGATAATTTTCTAATGCACTGATTTGAAAATTAATATTGTATACATGTTTATTGTGAAAATAGGGAACTAATTTTACATGTACTTATCCTTTATTACAGTGCTCATTAACATTTTACATTTCATTGGGAATTCACAACATTATTTAGGCATTTTGATTTTCATCATCACGTATATGATACATACTTAAAATTTAAAAATTTTTAACCCTGTTGAGGAAGATGGTGCTTTGTTAGATGAATAATAAAACATAGAAAGTATAAAACTAGTAATTTACATAGATATATACAGATGTAAGAACAAAAAATTCACATTCTCAAGATTTTTAAAACTACACTCAATGAGTGGGGGGGGAGGGTGTAGCTAACAATTCAATTCATATTGAAAGGATTCTAATAAATTTTGATTCACAGTTCTTTATTATATAATACCTCCACTTGCATTCTTCGGACTGAGATCCAATTCTGAACCATGATCAAGCGAAGAAGACAGCGTCTGAGTTGAAACACCACTCTCCAAACTTCCATACCAAGCCACCGTGAGGACTTTTAACCTCGATAAATTAAACACGTATCAGTCTCTCTACGCTGATCTTTAGTGGGCATTTGGACTCGAACCTTCAGACATACGTGACAGAAAAAATGAAGAAAAATATTTCGCTACCATGAGACCACACATTATTAGAGTTTTGAATCAGTATTTTAGTTCGGTCTCAGTTAATGTAAATCAGGGGTGGACAGACTTTTCCAGGGTGCGGGCTACTTCTAATTTTTTCAAGGAGTTGCGGTCCACCCAGTATCAGTGGCGCACACAAGGGTAGGTGGAGGGATCCATGGGTCTATACCCTCCCTCATAACCCTTCATTTTTTCTCGATTCATTATAGTCCCATGTATATAGTACGTAAAATGCAATGAAGTATTTGATATTAGTAATGTTTTTTATTTATTAATGGATTATTTATTCAGTAATTCATTTTTTTTTTTGCTTCTTTTTTTTTTTTTTTTTGTTCCCGACAATCGACAAAATAAAAAAAATATGTTTGTCTGCCCGTATTGGTGTATGATACGAGAATGGTAGACCTTCAACTCTCGACCCCCTTAACTTTAAAAATTCTTACTTACGCTACTGCTCAACGTCGTAGTTGTGGTGAGTTAAGGAAAAGGTTATTATTATAACTTAATAATAAGTACGGAATATGTACTTATATATATATATATATAATATAATATAAAATTCTCGTGTCACAGTGTTTGTAGCCAAACTCCTCCGAAACGACTAGACCAAATCTCATGAAATTTTGTGTATTTTCAGTAGGTCTGAGAAATGGACGTAAACTATTTTTCATTCCGATATTGCAATTATTTGAGAAGATATTAATTAAAAACCTTAAAAACCATGTATGTTGTTTCGCTTGGCGTCAAAAATCGGTTTCGCGCCAGAAAAATACTACTCTGTCAGAGAAAAAAGAAACCCAGAGAAAAATTATAGGAAGATAAATACATCACTGTCATTTAAGGAAGTTGTAAATAATACATTTCTGTTGAGCGTTATTCCATGTGAAAGAGTTTTATAATATTTCGAAAAGCACTAATGTTTAACGGATTATTCCGCCAAAATTTATTTATGTATCATCAATTTGCAATGCTATAATTATTTATTCCCATTTTGTTCGAGATAGTTCTCACGTTCAGTTAATTAAGGCGATATGGTACCATCTTCACAATTTTTTTATTTTTGATATTTGATTTTAATTGTATTTCATAAAGTTTAATATTTGATAATAATTACATACAAAAAAATTTTAATTTGTTGCAAAATGTTTGTAAAATTTAAATATTTTTAGCTTTTTTAAGCAATTTTAAATCCCTAAGGCTTTTTTAAATGTCTCTTTCTTTCAAACTTTTTTGTCCCAAGTACCTTATCATATACTACATAAAACTGTGCATGGGTTTTTTTCTGCTGCTGCTCTTTAATTTTTATTATTTTTTTATAGTAAACTTCCAAAAATTCCCTAAAAAAACATTAATTTTGATTTTGAAATTTTTTAGAAAAAGTATTTAAAAAGTTAGAGCTACTTCCATGCACAGTTTTACACAAATCATACATTTCAAAACATGTTTAAAAAATTTCAAACCCATACTTCAATTATCAAAAAACGCCTTAGGGTTTTGAATAACAGTATATGCACAAAAATTCAACATGAAGAAATATGAGTTTGAAGTTTTCATTCCATGAATAGCATGATATAATATTCATCGAATAGTCTGAAACTTTTATGAAATGTTAATTAGATTATTTAAAACTACTTACCATAAAAAATTGCACAAATGTAGAACAATTAAACAGTATACTGCCATAATGAATATATAGAAAAAAACGAATGAAAATCAATATTTCATAAAACTTCATTTTAATAATTATAAAAAAAAATACACACATTTCAGAGATAATTCCACATGCTCAGAGCTAATGCACAACATATGCAAAAAATGTTTATGTCTTTATTTCCATGATTTTAAAAGCATTCGCATGTTAAATGTTGTACACGAATGAAAACAAAATCAAATAACAATTTATAGGTAAAATACATCAAAATCTAAGAACTGTATATGTGCATTTGTTTAAATAAATATCTTAAAATATTTTAATAATAAAAGTAGCGAATCTCGCACACATGGGATATATATATATATCACCAAAAACAAATATATAAAAATGTGAGAGTTTTTCTATTCTAGCGAATTAGATTTTTAATTATCTGAGTAATCAAAATGAGATTTAGTATTTGTGCTTTGAGAGAATCCGCTTTGAAGTTTTAATTTCATTCATAATAATATCGTAAAAAGCACGCCCAACTTTTAAATCTTGACCAAATCCATTTGATCTTCCAGAAAATAATTCACGAACTAGAATTTTTGCATTAATTGCACAATTCTTTCTTAAAATGATTTATTACTGCATGTATAATGTCAATTTCATTGATGAGCATTAGAAAAATAATTAATTCATTTTTATCAGGCTCTTTTCTAGCAGATAATCTGAAATGTAGGCGTGGTAGTTGCTGTTTAGTATCAAACATTGCTCCATTACTTAATGAAAAATGCAGGTAAAACTTTGAAATTTTGCAGGCATATTTATAAAGATTCGGGGTATCAAATAAGCCAATAAAATTTCTTTCGACAGTTTAATGATTTTTAGGGTACCATATCGCCTTAAATGATCTCATATAAATCAATAGTTTTTAATATCACGAGCTCTCGCCAATAACAACTATTGTGTTTCCTGAATAAATCATTTTTGCATATTTTCAGATATTTTGAGTTCTTATTTATCATTTATTAATTTATTTATTGTTAAACGCCAATTAACAAAATTGTAATACTCAGTGTGCTCAAAATTTTCGGGAATCATTTTTTATGTAAAGAGAAATTTATACGTATTTTATAATTGTGAAAGGTAGTGGTAAAGTAATAAAAGAACAGATACATTATCATTATACTGTTTTCTAGCATTAAGTACTTCAATTTGATCTATTTGTGTGTTTTGTACAGTAAATAATGCCAGCAAGACGCAAAGGGTCTGATTTAGGCCGTCGAATTACTAAATCTATAGCCATGCGAAATAGAAGAAATCAAAGAACAGACGAATAAATCCAACAAGATAATGAAGATGTGCTTGTGAATATGGCGCAGTTGCGTAAATCCCAGTCATAAGAGGTATGAGTTGAACAAAATCAACAAAGACGATTAAATCAAAGACAAGCGCGTCGATTCCTATTTGAAACACTCAGAGCAAATGACTAACAACGCCAACAAGTATATCGAGCATTTACTTACGATTCATTCCATCGTCTTCCATTCGAGTATGAGTCTAATGTTAAATGTGGCACTCATTCGAATGAGACAATTGGTGGTATGGACAAGGAATGTCCGCATTGTAATGCGCTTAAATTTAAAAATGAGCCTGCCGGGATGTGTTGCGCGTCAGGAAAAGTGCAACTACCGGAAATTGAAACACCATCTGAACCATTGAACGGTTTAATTATAGGTACGGATCCCGATTCTAAGCTGTTCCTGCAGTCAATTCGAACATTCAATTCATATTTCCAAATGACATCGTTCGGAGCAACATAAATAGTTAAAAATAATGCTGCGAATGGTCAACAATTTAATTCAACATTCAAAATCAAAGGCCAAGTTTATCACAAAGTGGGCTCATTGCTGCCAATACCAAACGAACCACATAAAGTTTTACAAATTTACTTTATGGGTGGTGAGGACTCCGAAAGTGCCCTCGCCAATCGCGTGGATGCACGTTGTAGCTACAATAACCTCAATTCACTTTTTGCCAGGTGCATCGTCGGTGAACTGGACGCTTTATTGAATGAGTACAATGAATTGTTGAAAGTATTCAAATCACACATGTACAAATTACAAAGTGACAATCACGCTATTGCCATCAATCCTGATAAAACACCACCTGGAGAGCACATTCGTAGATTAAATGCACCTGTTGTTGACGACATTGCTGGAATCATGGTTGGTTCGCGTACAGCAACGCGAATTCAAACGGATTCAATTTCCAATTAGATTGACATTCGAAATGACAATCACAATAAGTCTCACGGCCAAACGATGTCTGTTTGTGGTTTAGATTTGAGCGCGCCGTGGTTTTCACACGGACAATTTTACGTGACATGTTCTCGCGTGGGTAAACTATCTAGTTTGTTTGTGTTGGCTAAAGATGGACTCACTAAAAATATCGTACACTCCATTGCACTAAGAGACTGATAATGTTATTTTTAATTCTCATAATTTGTGATAGAGATGTAATTTGAAATTTATTAGTTAAAATAATAAAAGTACAAAAAACTCAAAAAAAGGAATAATTGGTGCTTTGTTACTTTTATAAGCCGTCATCGTTCACAGCTGATCATTTCTCTTTCAGTCAGATACCACATTCCCACACACTTACAATGAGTTAGTTATTTTTTTATTTGACTACCAAATATTCACTCGAATTAATTTATTTGGAAAACAACGTTTGCCGGGTCAGCTAGATATATATATATATACGTGCAGAACTAAAATTTTAAAAAAACACTTTTAACACCGCGTTTAAAGCAAAATGTAAGCTACAAACTTAATAATAATAGCCCCAAATATGTTGTTGTTGTTAATCCTCCAGGGTCTGACGAAGTTGAGAAGGTCGTTGGAGCCCCAAATATAATTATATCAAATGATACATTTATTATGAAACAATTCAAAATGCATTAAAAAATAAAATATTTTTTATCTAAATTTAGTTTTTGCTGTTATAGTCAGTAGAAGGCTTAGTCTGTGTACTGTCAGCCAATTTTGAGTTTTTCGTATATATTTACTAACAGGTAAATTTTTAGACGGTCACCCTAAAATGTCTTGGCAGTCCCCCGATCGATCGCGATCGACGCAATAATATTGGAGTTTAGAGATTAAAGAACTTTGGATACTGAATAACGTCTTTTTAAAAACACTAAAAAAGGATCTGTTCTTAGACATATTTATTGCCTTGGATGTAACGATTGTAATGTACTTTGAACATAATAAAAATGAAGACATTATATATAGTGAGTCGAAATATATATAGAAATTAAAACACATTAAATCTGCCATATTTCCTTTTAGTCTCAACAATTCATCTAAATGCAGTATCATTACACCTTACAGCTGCACATTTTATCTTAAATAAAAATAACTGGGGAAAAAACTAGCCATTTATGAAATGACTAGTATTTTCTATTTGTTAATAACTTAACTTTTAACTGCAATTTTTCGCGTGCGCGCGCGGTAGTCAGTTTGACAAACTACAAATAAAAATGAAATTCTCATTATAACGTTTCTACATTTAGTTTGGAAGAAAAAATTACCACTTCTCTCTAGAGCAATTTCTTTTTAAAAGAAAAAAATGCTTCCCAAAGCCGTAATCTAGGTGCACTCTTTATTTTTTTTATTATTATTTTTTTTTGTTCATTACAATTGCGATCATTTAGAAAGTTAAGCGGAAGGGCATTTTTTTTATTAAGTGTCTCTTTCTTTTTAACAGACTTAATGAGATTTGTCATAAATAGGTGTTGCAGCCCGAGCGGGCAAGTAGCAAAAGCATTAGCCGAAATGACTTCGAAAATGGTTCATAAAGAGAATATATAAGAAGGGCAATTTACTACCGAATCTCATTGATTAGAGGGGTTGCGTCGCAATTACAAGGGATGTGTAGACTAAGGTAACAGGAGGAAATACCAAGTCTTTACTTTAAATTTTAGAAAGCAGGGGGAAAATCTAATTATTTTTGGTATTTCAGGTAGCCTTTGTATTCAAATTTTTTAAGAACTGAAAGAAATGATGAAATTCACGTGGAAAATCCAGAAATTTGAGATGAATATGTAAAAAGACAGCGTCGCTAAGGTAATGAAACAAATATTTATGTTTTTAAGTATTTTTTAGTTTAACATTTCAAGATTAAACAGTAACAATTTGGAGAATACCCCCTGCTCATCCTTGGCATTTTGTGAAAAAACCTCGTTGGTGTCACCAACTTAATATTCCTAAGTATCAGCAGACGGCTCTGTCGCGCTTTTTTAGTGGTCACATCCAGTCTCTGACTTTTCAACAGGGCCGGAAAGTCTTCCTAGAAAACCCTAGGGGCGAGGCTGATCAGGCCTCTCCCACTCATATTCTGAATTGTTTGAGTTTTTCATATGACGAGGTTTTAGGAAATCCTATCTTATTTCTGGATTTTTTGGAGATTTTGGTTTTTCTGGGATAAGAAACAACAACAGATAAAACAGTTTCTCTTAGTAATGTATAAAAACTATCAATTTTTTGTTACGTATTACATCGTTGACCAATTTCACCGAATCAAAAGACGTCGCCAATTCAAAAAATATCACCAAATGCTGTCATAGTTGTTATTATTGTTGTACTTGAACAGTTCAAATGATTTCTACTATTGGCTGCATATCGCAACATTTGACAACGTCTTTTTATTTGAAGAAATTGGTCGAAGCTATAACGTAAGTACATACTTTTTTATTAAAACATTACAAGTGTTCTATCATTTTGAAGTTTTATATGTAAAGAGAATAAAAATGTAACGTGTATACATCACGCATGTATATTTCACGAAAATATCTTGCCTCTGCTTTTATCAGTAAAAAAATGTAATTTTTAGAAGTTTATTGTGACAAGCCTTATCCTTATTCTTTTTTTTTCCAATGGGGCTGCATATTGGTTTTAAACCTTTTTAGACCTAGTACATTCCCAAGGAGCTGGTATCACTTTTAAGTGCTGCACCCTATAGGCGATACCAATTACAGCAAGCAATTTTGACACCCAGTTTTTCCACAGGGGAGGGGGGGGCGCCTGAACTCTTGGCGATGCAAACCAGTGCCAGGATTTAATTTTTCCGAGAGCATCCAAGCCAAACAGACACTCTAGGGATCTTTTACATGCCGCATAATCATACGGCATATCCTAGGTTTTTTTATACAAAGGAAATTTTTGTACAATTCCAATATGTCAGAAATATCAGCAACAATATTTTCCAATAATCACTTTATATACAATTCCAAATTCTAATCTCATTAAATTAAAAGCTACAAATCAGTAGACGATTTGATTAGAGCTGTCTCAGAAATATTGCAATAAGATTTAAATTTATTATTTTATATTCAGACAACTCACATAGGGGTTGAGTTACGTTTTACTGCCAACCACAATAGTTATATACAGAAATCCAAATTACCTGACTTAAAATAGGGTCGGAATATTGAGACTCGTAAGGCAATTTTGCTAAAGTTACAATTTTTTTTTCTCAATTTAGTTTCTTTCTTGGTGTGCTTGAGGCTTAATTATTTTTGAATTTTAGAGAATTATCATTTATTTGTGTTTCTTTTTTATGTTATTCTTCTTTCCATTTTTTACGAATTATTTGTACAATTCTTAATCAATTTATAGAAAATCTAAACATGTTTTGTCATAAATCATTAACTGTTTTTGTTTCTGAATAAACTTGATTGTAAGCTTAGTTAAATATTTAGATTTTATGTCTGATACTCTCTTATACTTTAGCAAAAATAATATTTTATTAAAAAAAAACAATAAAATTCCATCCTTCAAGGTATATTTCAGTTATTAAAATATAAATGTTATCTTAGTACATTAATAACTTCGATTATTTAAAAAGCCCTAAAAAAGCTTAAATACACATTTGGGAAGAAATATATATATATATATATATATATTATTGAATTGCAATATACAACTTCACGCTTAATAAAAAATTTATAAATATGTAACTCCTCTTAGAGTTATTATTAAAGGTAACAATCAGTAAATTTTTAGATAAATAATACCCTAAATAACAAATCAGGTTTAATAAAAGGTGGTATTATGGAATTTTTAATTCTTACTTATTTAATTCACGAAATGTATGAAAAAGATCAATAAAACAAATAAACTTATAAGTTGATTAAATTATATTTTACAGATTCCCCATATGTGTTGTGACTAATGCCACCTGTCTGACGTAGTCAGATCTAGGCCCACGAAATTCATCATGGCACAGGGCTAGATTGTACGTCTGTCGTTAGCCGCAGCTTTGAGCACCATGCAGGTGACAGTACGTTTTGGCTCGGTTCCACCCCAATTTTGTTGGAGAACACTCTGGGAGTGGTCAGGGGCCTCCCACTTCTCTTCCCCTTCCACCAACCTCACGAGAGGACTTGCGGCTTGACGGCTATTTAGAGAGTATCCCCATGCCGCGAAGGCACTATACATTTACAAACATCCATGTCTTCTCCGGGATTCGAACCTAGGACCTGCGGCACAGCAGTCAGCGTCGCTAACCGCTATACCGGATGGGCGACAGATTCCCCATATAGTAATTACAATTATCCCTCTGAAACATTTAATTCATGAAAAAATTTTCTGTAAGTAAAGAGATTGCATTTGAATCGCAATTATGATTATCTTTTCACTAAGCACATTCATTTTAATGAAAATTCTATTAAAATAATCTTAAAAAATACTTTTTTCCTTTGAAAATTTTACATATGTAATAAATTGTATGGCTAGTTCTAAATTCACATTAATCTACCTGAAAGGAATAACATTTTTAATGTGTAAAATTCCTTAAAAAGAAACAAATATTCTCAATTCTTGAAACCTAAAAACGCAATGCCTTAATTAACATTATGCTGTAATAAATAATGACTTACCTACATAATTAACTTTTTGGTTCAGTAAAAAATTATTACTCTCTAGTTATTATTATAATAATAATTCATAACAATACATAATAATAATACATAATTACTTAATAATACTATACGGGAAAATAAACTTTTTTCTGAAACAATGATGTTTTCTATGCAAAAAATCTTTCCAATTTTTTTTTCTAGAATTTCATGGAAAATATGGATTTTATTTTATTTGGCTCATTTGAATCCCTTATTTTTTTGGATATGCATATGAACAAATAAATATACAGGGTCTTGCCAAATTGTGTGTGGGTGTGGGGGTGTGGGGGGGGGGAGTGTCGAGCAATATCAGAAGAAATTTAAATACTTGTTATGTTGTTCAGTGTTTCTCCGTTTATGCTTTAAAAACTCATAATGAAGAAATTTTCCAATTGTTAACTCTTTGTTCTAGATTAGCATTGCATACTGAAGCCAAAACTTCAAAATTATTTTATGACAGAAAAATATTTGAATATCAATATTACCTCTAAGCAAATGGATATCTTAACTGCCGATTTTAAAAGCCTACTTTCCCTGATAGGCTGAACCTGAAGACTTTTTCCCAGAATGCAGTACATGTTTTATTTACTATTTCTAATTCGTAAATGAACGTCCAGTAAAAACATTTCCAATTTATCAAATGTTTCTAAGAGTTTCTGGAATTCAGTACCAATACTATATTTATATTCATTATAACAGTGTGAGTGTCGGTTAATATAGGAACTTTCTCCATACATTGAAAATAAGAGTTCCAACTTAAAGTTTTTGACATTCTTTCTGAAAGCAACATGCTGAATTTAATTAAATGGTGTTTTAATTTACTTTTTCTGGATTTCTAATAAAATTTGTTTATCACAAAACTCCTTTTTCAGAGTAAAATAAGAACTAGTGTGTTTATTATGTAAGAAATAAAATAAATCGTGCTGTGAGAGGAAAACAGAACACTTTAAACTATTGTTCTCAAACATGAAATAAAATCGAATATTGCAATAACTGAAACAGCAATTTAATTCCAGTAGGTAATTAAATGAGTTTTGTTTTGTTTCATGAATATTTGTTCCCTTTTAACGAAATGCTGACGGTTGTCTCAGTTTAGTGATTCAATTATATTTAACATTATTAGTCACTTGCACGAAAGTCTTACTCTTATAACCACAAATTTTTCATGTGTAATAGATCTATAATAAATATTTTACAGTAGCTAAAACCATTTATGGAAATATATGTTGTAAGAGAGCTTCTGTACAGAAAGATCACGTAGCCTTGTCACAGTACCTTCGCCTCGTGTTGGTAGAGGTGGAAGTCACGCTTATTAACTAGATATCTTGGTGAATCCAAACGCAGTAGTGATTGAGATGCCATTAAGTCGGATACGAAATGAGAACAAATAGATATTCATAATGATACACTTTTATTAATTTAACGTAAGACCTGACTATGCGATATGTAGACACGGTAATAAACTAGTCATAAATAATGAGTATTTATCTTTAACGAGATGCAACCTCTGAACCCACCAAAAAGAAATCTACTAAATTCTGATAATTACTGTAATTCAGGAATAAATTACTGTAATCCGACAGACTATTGTGGCTAAATTGTTCGCCCAAAAATTATTCTCTGTTTAAAATGGCTATTTATATTATATTAGTAGTGGCATTCAATTGTAGCGAGCTTTTCCAGCTCAAGGTGCCGATTTGGTGAGATGGGGAAAAAATCAAGGCACGAAAGAGTTCTTCGTAATTCGAGTTCTTTATACGAAACCCAATAAAACCTCATCACTGTCATCAAACTTTTTAAAGTTTATATATTATTGCATATATAATCTAATAAAACAGAATTCTCCAAAACTCTCATAAGTATAAATACATAGAAATGGAAAAATTGAGCTGAACTTAGTGGCGCAACATCCTATGAGGCTAAGGCCTACTGTACCTGTCTCAGTTTACGTGACCTTAGGGGCTGGAATGCATGTGCAGATGTTTCAGTCAGGTGGTCAGTTTGACGCGAAACCTCCAGTGTTCAATTCCCACAAGCAAGCTTGGTACTCATTTATCAACCTACTGAAGAGATGAAAGCCTGAGTGCCCCTTGCCCACCCCACGATTTGAGCCCAGGTCCTGTGCCGTGGAAACGGATACACTACCACTCAACCACTGGGCTTCAAAAATGGGAGAATTGCGAACAAGATATACTGTTATACAAAACATTTATACAAAATTTTAGGATCATATTATTTTTAAATAGTAACATGATAACAGAACGAATAAGTTAACAAAATGTTTTCATCTCACTATAACAGAAATATTATTAGGGTTGTATGTTTAGACTTATTTCTTATGAACAAGCAACTGTAAAACAATTACTACAATTTATTGTAACTGATAATGAAATTGTACAATTTTACTGGATAAATAAAAATGTGGGCAGTCTAATATTATTACTTTCCACTATTATAATTTTTGGAGTTTATAGGGAGTCCTACCACTCCAAAAGAAGAACACTACACTAGCTATTTTCCTTTATATAACATACTCATAATTGCAAAATATTGTAACAAGACAATCATGAAAAATAGTAACAAAAAAATTCGTTTTGAAGTACATAAAATATTTCATAAAATAGCTGAAAAAGTAAGAAATGTAAAAATTGCAACTGGAAACTTCGCAAAACAATAATAGTGTCCCTGAAGTATCACATCAATATATAAACAATATAGTATTACATTAGTTATAATAGCGGGTAACATTTTTCATTCAGAAAAACACTTTCACTCACACAGTATCAATATACACACACATTCTATTCATTGTCTATAAGAACCCTTTTATTTTTTCAATACTAGAAAATAAAGTTTCCCTTAGCCTGTAGAAATCTGTATAAATAATTATAGGTCGGAAAATATGGGCTCCTGGTTGAAGAAGAATCGTTGGAGCAGAAGTTGAATCACAAAATATTTAAAAAAATTAAGAAATAGCAGTTAACTTCACAAATGTATATGAAAATCTATATACACTCAAGAGCCAAAACATTATGACCACCTGTCAATAACGAGTTGGCCCACCTTTGGCGCGCAACGCAGCTTCAACTCGCCTTGGCATGGATGCCACAAGTCCTTGGTAGATGGCCGGAGACAGATTGTACCAGATGTTTAAGCAACGGTCATGCATATCCAAGATATTGCGAATTGGTGGTCTTTGAACTCTGAGCTGCCGTCCCATGACATCCCAAATGTGTTCTATCGGATTGAGATCCGGTGAGTTAGGTGGCCAGGACATTAACTGGAATTCAGCATCATGTTCCTGGAACCACTCCAACACAATTTTAGCCTTGTGACACGGGGCGTTGTAATGTTGGAACATTCCATTTCCAGCTGGAAAAACAGAGGTCATGTAATGGTGCAACTGGTCCGCAATGATGTTCTCGATTGCAACAGACCTCGGATGTTGATTTAAAAAGTACAGAATCTGAATTTCTAAAACAGAAGTATGTTTATCTTTTAAGATCCCGTAATTTTCGCAAAATCTGTTCGTAGCAGATCTGTCTAATAGCTCAAAAAAGAAATTTTTCACCTATAAACCTTCTATCTATCCTTGGGAATTGATTTCTGTAAAACTCGTTCTTATTGGATCTCTACTCGCAAAAGTAACATACCCAATAATTTTTCTAACTCGTTAGTCTAATAGTTCAGAAACGTAGGTCAATGTTTCAAATTTTAGTTTACAAACGCCCTTGAACCTCCCCCCCCCCTCCTTTGGAGGTTGTTTTCCATAAACCCATTCTGAGCTTATCTCTTTTCAACACAAGTAACATGCCCTCCAAATTTCAACACTGTAGGCTTAACAGTTCCAGAGATCTCGAGATGTCATTTTTCTCTCTTATATATGTGTGTATGTATATATAGAGAGAGAGATTTACTGTTATTTCAATTGAGGAAAAATTAATACCATTTTAGATTAATTCTTCCAAAATCCTGAAAGGAGACAAAGAAAAATTATCACAATAGCTAACGTAGAAAGAGCAAGATCTGGTAATTATACAAAACTACCCAACAACTGTTCAGTTCCATCAGAAGATTTAAAATTAAAATTAAAACCCAAAATCGCGGTTTCCAAAACTTTGCTTTTACAATTCACTTGAATAAATAGCACTTAAACATTTCGAAAGGAACAAAAATTTCCATGCCAGGAACCAACATCAAAACGAAAAAAATAAACAAATAAATGTATGTAACTATATAAGTGCGCGTGTTTCAAAAGCTTAATAAACTTTAAATGTGTATTTACATTTTCGAGACTTTTCGACACCTCACTTTAGGTGAAGTGTTCTCCAAGCCCCATGGATTTCTTGTAAACAAGTGTTGAAAGGAAACCACACTGATCTTTCAATATCAGCAGTGTTGAAACACTCCATCCCGTTGAGAGACGAAGTCTTTTAGTTTGATTTAGTGCTAACCCTAGATATTTATTTTACTAAAAGCCACTACTTTCAAACTCTCATTTGGAAACTTCCAATGGGTTCGTCTGTGACAAAGTATTTACTTTTCTCTTCAAAATAGTTGGAATCACGCAACTTTATCAGAACCTATCGGAGAACTTGGACAGAGTGGAAATATATGTTTACTCTACAAAACAACTTCTCTCTCATGGAGGCATTCGGTACGCTGTTTGCAGAAATTCGCTGGGAGGTATCGAAAATGTGACATATAGTACTGCTCTTTCCCAACTATAATTGCAGCAAATTCACAGCAGAACTTTTAAGGAAAATACATTTATTTAGTAGTAATGGATAATAGAATGTAAGTGAAATGGATATAGTATGTGTAAAAATAAATAACATTAGAAACATTAAGTTGGATTGGATAAATGTTCCATATTTCTTCCAAGAAAAATTGTTTGGTTTTCCTAATAAACATTTCCAGTAGCACTTAAAATTCTTATTATCTGTCTTTCTAGCTTTTACTAAGTATACAGTACAGTATTTACTGGAATCTAAGCCGCAATCGATTCTAATAATCGAAATTGAATCTCACCCCAAATTTTCCAAATGTTTTTGTAAAAAAAAAAATGTTGTTTTCGATTCTAAGCCGCATCCCCCAATTCTCTACACGTTTTTGAGAAAAAATCAGAAATTATGCAAAAGCGTTATCCATATCCGTTATTTAAGAAATTTAAAAATATTTTAATGAGAAATAATATAATAAGAAGTTAATAATTAGTTTATGTAAACCAGCGTTAAAAAATTTCAAAGCCCAGTGGTCAAATGGTAGCGTATGGCGCTTCTCCGCCGCAGGTCCCGGATTCAATCCCCTAGCTGAGTAAGGTTGACTCAACCTCTTTCATCTCTTCTCATCTGATATAATGAGTACCAAGCTTGTGTTTGGGAACTAAACAAGGGTGGGGGATGCCCTGCAGACTGAGCCCCTGGCCGAACCATCTGCGCATGCACCTCAAAGCTTAAGTTCAAGAAAACTGAGCTAGGCACAGTAGGCCTGGCCCTTCCTGGGCTGTTGCGCTACTGGGTTTAGATTAGTTAAAAAATCCCATATACATACATGAGCCTATAATTGCATTAACTATCAGTATCATGTTTCGAAAAATGATTCGTCACTGCCATTGTCACTGTTGACTTGGGAATTGCTGCTGGTGTCGCCATTTTCCCCCATGGTGTCGTTTTCAGTGCCATTCAATGCATTTGTTATGCAACATTTTTTTTAAATAATTTATTAAAGAAGAATGTGGAAAAGAATTATTAAAGGAGAAAAAATTGAACATTTACGTGCGAAAGTTTTTATTATTTTGTTTTCTTCATCGACGCATATTTGTTTCATCCATGTCAGATTTTCAGTGGCAGCTACCGTGTTTCTGTTTTCTTCTGCATGTAAAATTGCCCCCCCCCCTTTCATACTTGCGTCATAATGAACTTGTCTTGGTGCTATTACCGATATCTCTGATGTTGTTTAATCGATTAAAAGAAAACATATATAAAAAATTTCCAAATACGAGCAGATAACGATGCTTAGGACAGAATGAATACTGGAGATAATCTGCGGGGAATGGGATAAGTCATCGATGCAAGTGGCCCAAATGAACGGTTAAATTCTTTTTCTTTTGAAAGGGGGGGGGACTCAATTTCCCCCATCCAACAAATGTTCTGCCTTCTATTCTAAGCTGCACCCTATTTTCTGCAGCATTAACACCGGAAAAATGGTGCGGCTTAGATTCGAGTAAATACAGTAGTCTGGTGAAAAAAATTAATTTCATTAAATTGAAATTTTTTTAAATCAACACAAGATATACAACTAGGGACACAAAAAAATAACAATCAACATAAGTTAACACATGGAAATTAAACAAAAACTTGTTTTTTTTTATTCATAATCAATGCATCTTTAAAAATGGATCATTCTTCAAAAATACTTTTCTTCTGTAACACACACATAGGGTTAAGGAAAGCTTATAAAAATATCTACTGAACAAATAAAATAAACTGAATTTTACAACCACACAAGCCATTTTTTTTAAAAAAAATATAATTCTAATTTCAATAATATTAAAAATAATATCTTGAGAAAATTCAAAATGTTCAAGAAAATAACCGGTTTCCTGAACTACTCGAGTACACTTTTTCTGAATAAATTCAAATATATGACAGAAAAATTGCTTCACAAGTGGATTTTCATTCCTTTTTTCTTCAATAGAAAAATATTGCCATATAATGATCTGTAGTATTATACAGATCACAGTGAATGAGTGAAGGAATATTAAAGTCGCCCTATTTAGCTATTCGAGGGCTTTTGTCGACGGACCTCGTAATTTTAAATTATGGCCAAGAGACGAGGACGACACCCCCTCTTCTAACTTCCACACCACACCAATTGGAGAACATTTGATCTTCGACAGATTTAACGTGCATCATTGTATTCTTCAGCGACACTAGGTTCGAACTCATGACACGCCGGCCACGAGTCCATTAATTTGACCACTAAGCGACAGCTACCAACACAAAAAAACCACCAGTAAAACCACAAACCACCAGTTAAATAGTGACTTCGATTTACTATATATATAATATGTATTATATATTTGAAAGTATTACTCCATTATATGGTTAAGATTAGCATTATGTAATTTTTTGTATTACATAAGATTACTGTCTTTAAAACTGTTTACAGTTTAAGAGTGTTGAAGTTTTTTCTAAATATTGGGAGAGGTTTTTTTCAAACTTAAAAACTTTTTTTGCACAGCTTTTGTAAGGGCATTTATTCATTTAATGATCCTTTTATTTATGTAATTCGTTTTGAAAAGTGTACTTGAAAACGTGTTAACTCTCTAAAAAATGTTTTCTTAAATGCTAATGGTGCTTTAGTTACAAGCATATCATTAGAGAAAATTGTTTTTAATTACAAAAAAATTCTACATTATACAAGATTAATATCTTTTAGAAAAAACTTACTTTTAGAATTCCAAAAGTATTATAATTTACATTCATGTTACACACATTTTCAAAACCAGCATAAATTTATATTGTCTTAATATATACATAAAATAATCATTAATAACTAAACTTGAGTTGGAATAAAGATTAGAAGAGAAAATACAACTTTAAAAAATAATTTCTAAAATATAAATCTTTTATAATTCTATAATATTAGAACAAAGAGTTTTGTATAAAGTATTTTTATAAGTATAGTGTGTATTATTTTTCTCTTTAAAGTCTAGTTGAGAGATTGTTAT
>BMAO01013672.1:0-53321 GCA_019973975.1 Trichonephila clavata
TATATTTGTATGGATTTCTTGATCATTTTTCTATTCAAAATATTAAGTTATTCAACTTATTTCCCTTAAAAATGGGGAAAATTGTTTCCTATTTAATTAAGAAAAATATAGCAATCTTCAGGTATACATAAGCAAAGCACCAGAAATCTGAGGGAGAATGTGGCCGTTGTACGACAGCCTTGGACGCTATTTTGATGATTTATTTTTAGTCCTTTTCGAATCTAAATAAAAGATGTTGTCATTTTAGATTTCGTTAATTCCCCCCCCCCCTATTCTGTTAAAAATTTTAACTTCAATATTTTGCATTGCTTTTTTTTTGAAACAATTGCTTCCTAGTTTGCTAATTTTTATATTCTTGATTGGATACTATATTCCTGTTATTTCCTTAGAATAATTTGCAATGCTTTACCTCTTACTTATTGTAATTAATCGAAAAACTTATTTTTTTGACGCTTATGTACTTTCTCATACTGACTTTTTTTAAATGATCTTCAAAAAACGTTTCTTAAACCATATCCTTTTGACATATTCCCTTGAGATCAGGTTTTTGTGGATCTTTTTTATTGATTTCATAAAGATATATTCAAACTGATACATCTACCTATCAATTAAATACAATACATTGATGATATTTGTGTATACGTTTATCAGCTTGATTTAAAGTTTCTGAAATATGCTCATTGAATAATTTTAATGGTTTTACGGAGAAATCGCAGATTTTATGGTTAATGTGTATTTTAATGAGATGTCTAATACTTCCAAGTTTATAGTTCAGTAACGAACGTGGATTTATGGAAGATGATATTGGTCTTGGCCATTTCTGTTGAAATGATAGAGGCAACGTCTTTATGTGTCCAACAGTATCTCTAACTGCATTCATGAGTTAAAACTCCTCGTTTTGTATCGGTACCTCACGGTGTCTGAATTGAAATTTCTATTGTTTGGAGGTTGTGTTGTATTAATATGCCGTTAATATCTGAATGATTATATTCTTTTTACGTTGGACTGTGCAGTCCGAAATTGAACCTTTAGCTTTACTCTCGTGAAGAATTGAGTGTTTTTTTATTCTTTTTTTTTTATAGCTGAACAAAAGTTATGAATAAATATGTGTCTGTATAATATTTATCTAGTGATTTCTTTTCAAATCCGTTTGTTATTTTTAAAACAATTCCTAAATCATTAAATACTTCCGGTGAATTACACTAGACACCATATTCTTTTTTCATTATAAGTTATGCTAATGTGGTTGTTTTTAACCTTGAAGAGTTTCATAAGTTACTTATGATCTAGCAGCTATTCCTACAACTTTTTACTATAAATTGTCATCAAAAGCTTTCAACGTGTCTCACTTTATATGGTTGTAATACAGATTGTCTTTCTTTATTAGTGAAACAAATTATCGTATTCGATTACTAATTAGTGATTCGTCTGAAATACATTCATGATAGTTTTGTGTAGAGGAAATGTTATGCGAGACAAATCTTACATCCCTAGTAATCGAGGATGTGTGACTATTTCGGTAGCGAAATCAAATCAACAATAACAAAAAAAATGTAGTTGCGGTGAATTTTGCCATACAGTAATATCCAAAAAGACATATTTCTTTTTTAATTGGTAATACCCACGCTGTTTTTAACATAAGGAATCTAAATAGTCATGAAATATTTTCTCAAAATTTGCCTTGTACATAAAGATAGATTCCTAGATTTATTTACTGCGACAATCCTCTTATTAGATGTAACCTCTTTCAATATATATGTCACTTTTAAAACAATGTAATATATTTACGCACATAATTAAATAATAAATTAAATAGCATTGCAACATATACTGATTGATCTAAGAATGTTTGAGGTGAGTTTTTATTTAATTAGAGTTATATGCTAGCTCTTTTCACAATGCTAAACAGCAATTCGCTTTTTTGACTTTATTTAACTAGCAATACTTTTTGTTGTTGTATTGTTGAAATAAGTATATTAGTTCTCATATATTTCAAGACTGAATATTCAAAATCAAATATCGCAGATTAAGTTATTTAACTGGGAGTGTAATGCTTGTCTAAACCTGTTTATAAATACTCGTTTTGTTCTTCAAACCATTTCACCAGTTGAAGGAAAAAATAACGCAATGATTTGATTGAGGTATTATAAAAACAGCAAACATATTATTCAACAATATTGCTTACATAACCGATATATCTTTGACGTCTCGAAAGAAGATAATCAATCATTATCTTTATTGCTGTGAGAATTTTTGACTCTGTTGAAAGCACAATCCATTCTTTTATCTGTCTACTGAAAAATTTGACCTTTTAAGATAATTTTTCAAAAATTGCACGCTCTGGTTATGAATGTGGCTAATCACGAACCACGTAATGCATTTGAAGTCCATGTTTTGTGTGATCTTGATGAGACATACCTAACTGGTCCACGAAATTCTATTCTTTAGAATTGACTTGAAGATGTCTATTTCTTCGTGACTTAGTCAAGCAAATCGGTTTCTTGCGAATCTTGCTTTTTTCCCTTCTCGAAACGGTGTGAAGGGTAGTTTACCGTGCATTAAAAAACTAATGTAGGGCTTGCAATTCCGTGTTATATTTCAATCCCGAGATTTGGGATTACATATTCAAATCCCGGAATTAGGATTGGACTATCTATTAAAAATACTTATACAGTATCATAGTTGAAATTGCATAGTATACGGAAAGTACAATTAAAAATTGGTTTAATATTAACTTTATTTTGTGTGCATGTGTGTGTAAACAAGTAAAAAAAAAAAAAAAAACCGTAGTTCATCATAAAAAAAAACAAATAAATGCATGGAATGAAATTAAAAAACATTTCTTCATTTTATGTGTTTCTGTAAATAAGCTTTTAAAACACAGCTCGTCTGGCGTTTCATCGTTCAAACGGCTTCTTACTTTTGTTACAAATTGTCCTGCCGAAGAAAATGCTCGTTCGGATTCTATACTAGTAGACGATATCGTTATTAATAGGAGTATATTCTTTTCAGGTAATCACCACGTCTTCCTTCATTTTCAAGAAAGGGACATTTTTTAAAAAAAATTTTGATGACAGTGTCTCAAATTTAATAGATTGCATTGGTGCACATATACCTCTATGATAACTTTATCTAGTTCTTCTGCTACACTTAATGGTTTTTGTGTATAATTGATCCAGTTATTGAATCAGAATGTAAATCAATTTTAAAAGTTACCTTATTTGAAATAGAAGATCCAGTTTCATGAGCTGTTAATAATGCAATGGATTTGAAATGTTTCAAGTCTTTCAAGAGGCCCGGTATTAATTAAAGGCATTTGATTGTAGAAGGAACTGTGACAAAATCTATTCTTGAGATGTTGCTTATGTTATTGTATAAGTATTGCAGTGAGCCACTTAGACCTGTGCGACGTTCTCCTGGGCGAGAAATGAGAGCTGCATATATATATTTTTTTACTTATAGCATTTATATAATTGCACAAAAAATTTACGAACATATTTCATAAAAAACTATAAATTTTCTAGATTTAAATCTTTAGAAAATTTTGATGAAAATATAATTCAGACAAAAATTTGATTTCGGGATGGAAAAAAAAAAAACACCGGAATCCAGGAGCTTGCAAACCCTGTGTGTGTTTTCCCCAAACAGCATTTTTTATCCTTTTTGTAAATATTTAGAAAAGCGGTTGGTTGGGTGTTTTATGGATATGACCATTTCCTTCGAAATTCATTTTTTTTTCTTCCATCCGCGATCATTGTTTTTTGTCATCATCTTTGTATTCAACTATTATTCGGAACTATTAAAGAATAACAGTGTAGGTAATGATCCATTAACTTCTCACGCATCAGAATTTCGTAATTTACTTTACTTAATAGTACGCACTGATAGAATTTTTCTTGAAAGAAATCTTCACTTTCACGCTGGAAACTCATTAATCTAAATCTACACACATAAACACAATTTGAATAAATTGCGTCGATAGGAAATGAATAGATATTAATTATACCCAGCAGATAACAAATTTTTTTATTATAATATGGAGAATTATTGATCGACTATCAAAAAGTAGTTTTTATGTTTCTCATTTCAATTCTTCTAGCAATACTGTAAGAGTTGCATGAATTTTTCTTCTATACTAAGGTTGGTAAAGTTGGAAGTGAAGCAAGATAAGTAAAGTGAGAAAAAGAACCATTTACAAAAAGCCATTTTTACAAAGAGCCGTATACGAGTGAGCAGGAGGGGAAAGAGCTATTCTTTTTAAAAATATTTAAATGAAGCTTTGCATAAAGTAAACATTTTCCATTCCTTCAAAAACTAAGAACTGTTGAAGATATTTTTATTTCTGTGGCTCAGTGCAAGAACAACCATTGTCAAAATATAATAATGTTGAAAATTAAATTTCAAGTGTAAAAAAAAAAAAATGTTCCTACCAATATACCGTGAGAACTATATTCTGAAACTGCATTCTGAAATTTCATGTTTACACACATAATTAAAATTGTCTTTGTTGTTCCTGCCCACAAATTTCATTTCAGCTCTCTTTTTATTTATCCTTAAGCATGTCAAAAACACGTAATGTGTTTTGTTACTTCTGTTGGGGGTTCTCTTGCTCACAATCAACAGTGTTCCCTAACTTATGTATGCAAATAAATTTTGCTGGAAATCACTTAGAAGAGTATCTTCCATGGTGGTATTTCTATCAATAAATTAGACTTTTACTTATTTAGAACGAGTTTTAATATTTTCATTGATTCTCAAGATTCTTTGCGAATGGGAAAACTATTTAATACAGACATCTTAAGCAAGTTAAATGTTTATTTGTAGACAAAAGTAAACGATAAATTTTTCAATAGATAAATAAAAAAGGAAAGAGAAAAATAAACAAGAATTTTTAGTAGATACCAAATATATTTTTAATAATTCATGCGACTAGAAGTCTAAAAAGCTGCGGTTTATAGACCCTCAACTATACGAATTTCACTATTCACTTGCTGACAAAATTATATGAATATATTTTTAAAAACGCAATTAAAATCTGATTTAATTAATACATCACATTAATGCAGTTATAAGGGTCCACTTCAGTGTTATATATTGACGGCATTTTCTGACAAAGTAAAGTACTTCCTGTTAAGTAATTAAGCCAATGCGTCATATCTCAAGTACTGCCAAAATGCTAGCATTGACATTTTAAGGCTCTTAACCTTTGAATGTTTGATTTGGAAATCTGTTGAAGTAAACTTTAAAAAGATAATATTATTTTAAACGCTTCTATCGGGTGCACAATTTTCTTATAAGTTGGTAAAATTGGTATTCTTGTTTTCTAATTTAGTTAACTTTTATATTTTTAACTGAGAAATGCATTAAATTTTCTAGATCTGAGTTTATTATTCAACTAAGGTGAACAATTTTCAGCGTTAAAAGCAATATTAATATGCTCTTGAAGTTGGTTCGACCTTTGATGTTTAAAGGTATCCGACTACGTTCGGAGACCTATTTTTTTATTTTTCTAAAATTCACTAAAAATTTTACATTTTTAATTTCATTTTTTGCACTATGATAAAAACACAGTTATAAATAATATACATACATTAAAATTTACAAAAATTTAAAATTTTAATAAAATTTTAATGAAAATTTAATTAATTTTTTAATTTTTTCAAAGGCTCTATTTTTAAAAATAATTTATATTTACAAAAAAAATTGCTGCAGCACATTTTTCAAACACATTTCTAGAGGTTGTACTACAAGTTTTAAATTATTTTCTTTTAATCAAAAGTTATAGCTAATCGAAGCTACAACCTATGAATTTCATTCAAATTTTCGATACTTTTATAAGGAAATCCAACTATAAAATCACTAAAAATTGTTCAATTTCTTAGTTGCTAGTCCAACCTCTAGATAATACTATTAATAACATTTGTGCAAAATTTCATACAAGTATCTCTATTGGCTCTTTAGATATCACATTTGAAATATCAAGAAATTTACAAAAAAACAGTTTTGAGAAAAATGCATTTAAACTTTATAAATGTAATTTCAAAACAAAATATCACAAGTATATTACTAAAACTCTAATGATTTATATTTAACACCTCCACTCCTTGCTATTTTATTAAATTTTAACTTTCTTTGGCCCTATATTTTTTTTCTGGCTGATTTTTAAAAAGGCAAAGAATGTTGTTTCGAGTCACTGTGCGAATGATGGCAAGAAATCTGTCATCACGCAGTGTATAATAATTTGCATTTATGCCAAAAGCTTTCAAACAAACAAATAAAAGCTTTGTTAAAAATAATGACAGCAATATGGGTACCCAAAGAAAATGTTTTCAGCTCAATAAAAGTTTCTTTCAGAACAATTTGCTAAAAAAACGCTTTAAATGATTGTTTACATTTGTGTCACACCGTGGAGGCAATTTTATAATAACTGCTTATCAAACTTTGTATACACAGGTTTAACAATATTTAAAAGTTTCATGGAAAGGCTTACACCTTTATTTATATATATTTTTTCCGGTGGCTATTCTTCATTGATACTCACACCAGCTCTCAGCTCCATTTGGGCATGGTGCATACATGGGTATCTCTCTGATGGAGCCACCGAGAAAAAATGCCGCACTTAGCAGAGCTTTGACGTGATTGGTGTTACTGCCATAATAGTTTTGAATTTTATTAATCATAACACTGGAAAGTTTTTCTTTCCCACCGAGGTTTTTCTGGCTTTTTCTAAGTTTTCTTTGCCGAATACTCACTCTTTCTTAGAAGTATATTAGGCACTCATTTTATGACACTGTTGACATCAAATAGATCTTTAACTAAAATGTATCCTTGGGAATCACCATCACACACCATAGAAATCAACATTGTTTTAAGATCTCGTGGTATAAAATCACACAAAGATTTTGTACGCACAAACAGATTCCATGATTGAAGTAAATACCAGATGAATGCAGGAACACGCATGTTCGACTATACATTTAGAATTCTACAAAACTTAGACATAATTTCCTAATCTGGAAGTTTCCCATTGGCGATGGATAAAGTTTCTATAGAAACTTTTAGGGAAGAATGTCCATGTATCTGTCGTCAACGGATATTCCACATTCTCCAATTGACGTGTTGGAACATTTTGTAATGCTTTTTACTACCAACACAGCAGCATTCATGACATCTTTAGCCGTTGATGTAGCAGCAGCCAAGATATTTCTTTCACAAAGTCTATATGCTCTTTTTGCCATACGGCATAACATATTCAGCTTAGCACGTAACTTTTTCGCAGACAAATGTCATCTTCCAATAACTCACATTCCACAAATAAGTTGCAAATTAATTGAAGTTTGGTTTTTAAGCTTTTTAGTAGCTGAAAAATTGACAATAAAAGTACATTTGGAGCATTTTAAAGTCACATTAGAAGTCAGTCCAAACAAGTAATCTTCATGCAGGTACAGATTCTTCTCAAAACAATTGAAGAAACACAAATTGAGAAAAACATACTTCCCAAAATATTTAAATAAAATATTCCATAACCTCTTAATGTTCCATTAAAACATTCTTTGCACTGTGAAAAATTCTTCAGTGAATCCAGTTTTTGTTCATTACAAGTTTGAATATTTGCTACTTCCAATGTTTTTGTTACCAATCTACTGTTATCAAACCACTGTTGCATTTTCAAGAAGTTATTTTTATAGTTTTATGAACCTTTATAATTGAATTTTTAAAAGGAGAATGTCTAGAAACCATCAACGATCAAAAATTGTACAATTAAATCGAAAAAAGTTAAGTTTTTAGAAGAAATTTAGGATCAAAATTCGTAAGGCACAAATCAAAACAAAAACATGTGAGGTCAGAAGAAACAAATGTTGCCAATCGCAAGAGTCGAATTAAAAGATCGAAATTGTTGCCCATCAATTAAATAATTAAAAAAATTGTCAGAAATAGTTTTTAAAATTATAATGGGTTGAAACTTCAAAAATTATCGGTAAAAAGCATGTTAAACAGACAACTTCCGGTTTCGATTTCACCACTTCCGGTTTCGAATGACAGCTGTAAAAATATTTTAAACATCTGTAACTTTTTTTCTAATTATCGCACAGACAAAACAAAGACAGATTTAGAAAGCTAATTGCTTGAACTTTAAAATGGTAAAATAAAAAGGAAATGCGATTTTAGACCGAAAATGGCATTTTCAACGTAGTCGGATACCTTAAATGACAGCATGGCCAAAATGCAACTGGGTTCGACTTGTGCAATTCGTTGTCTTGAAAGGGGTTGCCCTCAAGGATCAGTTTCTGGGCCTATCTTTTGGAATATCATTATCAACGATCTTCTAGTTAAACTTAATGATCTTGCCTGCTGTGAAACCATAGCTTTTGCTGATGACATTTTAATTTGTTTCCAAGGTAGAGATCTTCCTGCGACTTTCCTACACGCACAGGAAGCCTTGAACATCGCTTCTAATTGGTCAAAGAATTTTAAATTGGAATTTAATCCTGTTAAAACCAGAGTCATGGCTTTTGAAAAACGAAACGTTTACTAGGATGCATTTCAGCTGCATCTCAATGGTACCCCCTTGACTACGGTAAAACAAATGAAATATCTTGGGGTTCGTCTTGATGCTAAATGTTCTTGGAAGAAGCACTTAAATTACAAATCAGAGAAATGTGAGAAATTGTGCAGCGTGGACTAAATCGCATTGCACTCAACTCGTTCGGTATAAATTTCCACGTACATTCGCTCATTTATAAGCAAGGAATCGAACCTTTCATTATATATGGTTCTAGAGTTTGGGGTGAGGCGTTTAAAAGGAAGATGAATTCTAAATATCTGCGACGCATACAAAGAAGGATGCTCTTGCGGGTCATTTGCGGTTATCGTACCATAAGTTACGAGTCAGTTTTTGCTATTTCTGGACTCCCTCCAATCGACATTGCTATTCTCCATAATATGCTTTTAGGGAAAATCTCGCTTCTTCTTCCATCTCTAATTATGATTGCACTATGTCTCCATTTTTTCTCCCTCATCCTTCAGAGAGGAATTCCATCAATATTATAAAGCACAGTGAGAAAAATACTGATGATTTCCCTGTTATTTGCTATTCTGATGGTAGTAAAATTGCTGGAAGAGTTGGTGTTCAGGAGTGGTGTAGAATCCGAACACTTTCAATTTAGAATTCGTGATGAATGCACAGCTTTTGTAGCTGAACTTTTATGTTTAAACTTCGCCATTAATTTGATCACTGAACAAAATAGTGTATCAGACTATCTCATCTGTACAGACTCTCTTTCCTCCTTGGATTCTCTTAAGTGTATTTCTTCATCAAACAACATAATCGTCGAGATCCAAAATCAACTTAAAAGCCTAAAAAATAAAAACATCTCAATAGATTTGCATTTGTTCGCGGACACACATTTTTGGAAATGAGCTGTCCGATTGGCTAGCAAAGGCTGCAACCAAGTGTAAAATTGACATTGCCGTTAATATTCCTAAGTCATTTTACAAGATTATGAGGGAAAGAATGGTGAAGTCTTGGAACCAAGAATATCTCATATCAAATAATGGGAGCGCAACAAATAATTTTTTTCCAACCATTAATAAGAGACTGTCCTGCCATCATTTTTATACTAATAACAAAATAACCCAATTTCTAACTGGTCATGGCAACTTTAAAAGCTACTTGAACAAATTTAATTTAGTTCCGTCATCTTCCTGTGATTGCGATATTGCTGGAGAGGAAAATGTAGAACATGTGCTCCTTCTGTGTTCCAAGTTTGAAAGAGAATGGAATATCCTAAGACTGGCATTCAAGGGACTTAATGTAAATTGGCCCCCGAATCTTCCTCAACTACTTTCCACCAGAAGTACTTTTAAAAAGTTCAGTGAGTTTGTTATGATTATTTGTAATGCTTCCTAACCTCAAGGGGTTATTTTTTATTTATTTATTCTTTTTTTGTCTTTATTCCTTTGTTTTGTGTGATTAATACTTACTTCTGTAAGCCCTGTGTGATACTTTGTGGTGCACGGGGATTTTATCATTGTTTTCAATAAAAAAATATATATGAAATGAAGTACTTGAAAATTCTTTGAAGGATTTCTATTGATTTTTCACGAACACAATATTTTTATATGTATGTATGAATACAAATATTCGGTGTGAGTGTTTGAGGGTCCCAAGTTTAATTTGTTAAGATCCCTTTTTAAGAAAAATGAAAAGAAAAATAAGATTAAAACATATTCTAGAATAAAATATGAATGCTATGATATGCACGTAACTTTATGATATACATGCGGTTACATTTCCCATGTAACTAACGTAAGTGAAGTGTTCAACAATCGAAAAAATAACCTATAAAATATTTGCACTAAGGATATTTTTCAACTCATTTATCCAATACATGAATTGCATTATACAACGAGTAAAATGGTATATACTTAGTTAAACATTATACATTAACTATTTTAGTATAGGCAGAACACTTTTTTCTTTTTCCTCGGACCCAAAAATACATAGATAAGAGCTTGGTGATATGTTTTTATTCAGTGAGAAAAATAAATTACAATTCTTAATGCAATTGTTTAGCTTTCTTGTCAATAACATCTTTTTTCATGTGCATTGGTTCCGTAAAATAAAACTACACTTGCTCAAATACTTACGTTATCACAATGCAAAATATAGACATTAAAATAAGCATTCTGCAAAATTTTTGAATGATAGCAAGCTATGAAATAAATTAGTATTGCACTGACAAAGAAAATGCTATACTGACAAGAATTGGCTCGAAAGTGAACAAACTAGATAAACAGAGAAATACCTCAGTGAATAATGTGATATTTCTTTGAAATGATATTTGTAACATGGACCAGGAACAGTGTTAGTTCAATTGGTTTTATTTTAGAACCACTGAAGTACACGTAACATACACGTAACAACGACTAGTTATAGAACCAATTGCAGAAAAGATAGCGAAGACTTTCCGACACAGTTTTGAACGTGATGGTTTCAAGGTAATCAGGTGGCACCCAATTACGTCTCATATTTTCGATTTGGAGAGAGTAGGATAGAATAGTAGATAAAGAAGCATCTGAAGAGTTTACATTAGATGGGGCCAATGCAGTGTACAGCCATGCATTATACTGTAGTTAAAGGGCAATACACAATCCCGAAAAAAATGTAGCACCAATGGCTGAAGCTTATATATATATATAATTCCCATTTTATTCGATCTCCTGTTCCGTGAATAAGAGCCTGAGGTGATCAATAAAGCACTGAATCGCTTCTCAAAACATGTGAAAAATAGCAGAATTTGTTGCGTGTTTGTATCCCTATCTCATACAAATACCAAAAAAAAAAGCAAAATAAATTTAAGACCTTGAATTTAAAAGTATAAGTGTAAGAATACAATACACAGAATGTAAACTGATTGATCAAAAAAGGTTCGGTATTAGATGATGCAGAAACTTTACTATTAGGAGGGCCCAGCATAAAAAAACCCAAATATTAAAAACGAAATCTTCATATTTTTCTCTGTTGAATCCTTGCTTTAAAAATTAACACTCAGAACGTTGATGAACTTCTGATTTTCCACTTCCCACCTTCTATCTTCCAGATGACACTTATATATAAGTGCATTCAATGATACTTTTAAAACATTAAAAGTATTTTTTTAAATTGGCTGGACATTTATATCTGTGCAATACCAGGACAAATATGACTACTGCTTACTTCATATTATTTAAACCACTGTAATAAAGCACACCTATATATAAATATATATCAATTATATTATTAAGGTAAATTTATACAATTATAGTAGTTATAACCTTAATAATAATTTACAAGAAATTAACTCTCATAGATTTAGTCTTAAAAGAAAAATTCATTACTTGCAATGGTTCATTTTAAAAACAAACTAAAGATTTGTCTCAAGGTGGCCCTGCTAGCAATAGTTTGGCGAATTTATATTTACATCTTTAACGAATATAAAGATATTATTAATAATGATTATTGTATTTGTGATATTTAGACGATTTCATTATTTTTGGTAAAAATGATAATGTTAACCCCAATATTACTTTTTATCCTGATTACATAAACATAGTTAAATTGTTTAGTAATCCAATTAAAACTGATTACTTGGATGAATCATTGTATATTAAGTATTATAAATTATACAGTAAAATTTATGATAATAGAGAAGATTTTAAATTTAACTTTCTTAAAATGTCATTTTGGAATTCAATTTATCAATCTCTATACATAGAAATATTTTTTTTACAATATTTATCGTTATAATGTATTAGTTAGTGTTAAATCTAATATATATTCAATTTTAATAGCTTTATTAAACATTGTATTGACCATGGAAACCCTACTATCATTTTTTACAATTATATTTCTAATAGTTCTCAGTAAAACGACAATATGTAATAATAATAACATTTTTAAGTAGTTGTACAGTCAATTGACAGATTGATCCATTTGTTAAATAAATCAATAACATATATTTCTTTTAAAATTAATTGTGAATGTGTGGGTTGTACTTTTTTTTCTATAAATTTAAAAACAATATTTCGAACTTTTAAATGTATATATATATATATATATATATATATATATATATATAAAGAGAGAGAGAGAGAGAAGCTTAATTTTATTTTATCATGATTTACTAACTTTATGCGTTACTGATATACTCCTTTCTATCGCGCGGGAAAATTACCGTTCATGTACTCACATAGTAAATTTTTTCATCTAGTTTCTTTAGCAGTGATTTTAACATATACTAGTAATTATTATAGGCTATAATTTTATTGTTATATATTAATATATTGTGGTTTTATTTGAAATAGTAAAACTTATCTAGATATGCCTATTTTCCTATGGCCCAGAGTATTGGCAAATATAAGTGAAGGTTGGCTAGCCGCAAAACATTGTTTAAACCTGCAATCTTGTTTCCTAAGGTTAGGATTTTGCTGCAGTACTACTGTGGCAATTACTTTAAACTATCTTGACTAGTTATCTTAGGTTTTATAACAATTTTATATATATTTATGAACATATATATATATATAATATATATAATATGAATAATTATCTTACATTCATGTAACAATCATATTCTAAAAACTAAAGTAAAAACTAATAATAAGTTTGAGAATCATTTTTTTATTATAGTGACGCATTAGAAAATAAGTTTCATTTAAGCTAATTAAGTTAATAGTTTAACGCACGTCTTTACTGTTTACAATTTTCACAATCCATATAATTTTTTTCTTGTTTTAAAAAAAATAGTTGTTTAAATTTTCTTATTTTTTCACAATTGTTGTATTTCATTTATTAGTAGAGCACCAGAATTGAGCCTTGGCACTTTGAAATAATCTTTATTTTGGATATGTTTTCCAATTTGATGTGCATATATAAAATTCTTCAAAACTTTCGATTGCATTGAAAAATATAACACGTAGAGTTTAAGATACCGAAGTAAATTATGAATGGAAGCAGCGGATTTATTTTTATTAGGACTTAGTCAGAGATATGTCACAAAACTGGACACGAAAAGATGAATTATTAATACAACTGAATTTGTATTCTGGAATAAATTTTACAATTTTTGGATAGCTTTTACTATTTACGATAGCAGTATGGATTCATGTCTATCACTTTAGAAAAAAAATGCAATATTTGTAAATAATTAAATACTGCAAAGGTACAAGCGCCCAAAAATGCATATCATCTCATTGAAATCATAAAAAATAGATAATATAAAATTGAATTGTTTATATGGATATATGTGAGTAAATTCAAATATTTATAGAGTTTAGAAAATCTTTTTTTTTTTTGTAATTTTTAAAAATATGTATTTTGATATTCGATTTTATATCATTTTCGTTCTACGAAATCTCAATTGTATTAAGAATTTTTCTCAGTATTTTTATTATTTAAATATATTTACAATTGATTATAATTATGCAAAAAAGAAACAATTTAATACTCAGTAATATATTTTAATTTTATTATAAATTTGACGTGCTTTTGCAAGACAGTAGATTACCTCCTTTTCATTGGAGCCCTATTGACTCTTGGTAAGTAGTATGCATTAAATATATAAACTAAATTAAGTTGCGCAACCGCCCATGGGGGGCAAGGGCTAATTTATTTTCTCAGTTTTCGTGAATTTAGGTGCTGATGTACATGAACAGATTATACATATAATCCAAATATTAAATATAACTAAACCGTATTATTTCTCTTAACCTTCTTCCACAATTAACAATTTAAAATTGCACAGAAGAAGGTATTTATGTAGTTCTTGTGCATTCAAATAATTCAGTTCACCATAATTGTTGGAATGAAAATGTTGAAATGAATTTTTTTTTAAATTTGCTGTATTCGGTGTGTATGAATTATTTTTCTTCAAGATCAGAAGAGTGCAATATTAAGTATTCAAAAAAAACCACATTTTCTATAAATTGTTTCTCGTTTTACAAAAGAACTGTTATCGTTATTTCTGTTAGCAAGAAAAGAATTCTATATTTGTGAGTAAACATTCAAGAAATATGTTTAATATCAATACAGTTTAAATAGAGTTTCATAAATATAGACGTTCCCGTGGGTTAAACCATTTTGGACTTTTATATCATCAATCAATTGTACCAGATTTTATTGAGGGAAGGCTACTTTTTTCATTTTTCAAAAAGAATTGCTTATCGAAGATATAGTCTCTTTTTGTCCCTTTAGCTTCATGTTAGTAAAAGTACGTATTCAAAAGTTCTCAAACACAAATTCAACATTACAGAAAAGAAAATCTTAAATTATTTATTATGTTCTAAAAGATAATGAATATTAATCTGCTTTGTCTAGAGAAAGGGTCGGCAGCCTTTCAGCTGTGGCGTGCCAAACCAACCTACCAACATGATTCAGCGTGCCGTGCAATAGGAAATATTTGAAACAATTCGATTCCCACGACAATAAATGCAGAATTAGGAAATAGAGATCGAAAATACATATTTAAAGTTTTATTTTATGTTCATTATGCTACATTTAAAATTTTTTATTGGCATAAAAATGAACAGCATAAAATACAGCTATTACTTCAATATAAATAAAAAATTAAAACTGTGCACACAATATGTATCTTTTAAGAATTTTTATTTAAAAAAGGAGTAAACTTAAAATATGACTATTCTTCAATATAAATAAAAAAAATTAAATTGTACATATATTATGCATTCTTAAAAATATTTAGAAAATATCAGTGTTCATGCAACAAAGTTAAATACAAAATTAAAATTTTATCGCGAACCTTGTCAATAGACATAGCTCTACTTAATGTCGCAATATGAGGGTATGGTTTGTCTCTTTCAGTTCGCCACACAGGTTTCTAAATGTTTAGCTATTAAATATTTTCTTAGAGGACTCAAAATATATTTCATGCGAGAAAAAAAATTTTCACACAGATATATGGAACCAAAAGAGAAAAGGAGAGCACATGCTATTTTTCAAACAATTAAATCAGTCAGGTAAATGACTTCAAGCAATTCAAAATAGCTGTCGATGTATTGCTAGAGTTATCTTCTAAATTTTTCCGTAAGTCCGTAAATTTTGTTTTCCATAATTCTGATGATGCTTGTTCAAAAAGTTCAATTTCAAAATTATCAATTTCCCTCCACTTAAAAATTAACAAATAGAATGTGATTATTAATGGGTCTGTTAAATCAGTTTTGATAAGGAAGGAAAATATAGATATACAAGCTTCAAAGACTTTGCATCTTTTAGAAAATTATGTTCAAATATCTATTTCTATTAGCTTTGATTCGTACCAAAAATAAAAAAATAAAATAATTATGACTTCTTTGACGGAACACTAAAAAATTAGTTGTTCTTAATACTTATTTAAAAGGGAATTTTATTATGCAATTAGATTCACTTACCTAATTAACCCACAGCGCGCGGTTTTTTTCACCGAATTTATTTACAATCCAAATTAATTATGTTTATAGAATAACTATTTTTGTTTATTATATTTCCACAGCAAAACGTTAAGCAGAATTTTGATTTATACCTACGACATTTTTTTCTTCTTTTGCCGTCGATGCCCAAGCTTTTGGTGAGTAAAGGGCAAAACTACTTTCTTTTTTATTCACCGAGCAGTAATGAATGATTCTTCATTTTACAAGTATTACTCAATAATTTTTATTTGCGTCGAATATTTAACATAAATAATAAGTCACATTTAAACAGAATTTTTTTTCTTTTACATAAAGCACACAAACTACATGTAAGCTGATTCATCAGAATCGTTTTATGGCAGAGAATTGGAAGTGAAAAATAACCTTCATATAAAAATGTGCGAGGCTTTGAAAGAAGAGACAAAACGATTTAGGTTTAGCTTATACTTTTGTAGAGCGGTGGCGTGCCACCGAGAATTGCTCCGCGTGCCACATCTGGCACGCGTGCCGTAGGTTGCCGACCCCTGGTCTAGAGGCAGGCCGTTGCATCTCAGTGGTCATGAAAATGAACTCATAGATAGCAAGTCGTGAGTTCGTGTTCTAATGTCACTAAAGACTCACCGAGTAGTAAGGTACGTAGTCTTAACTTAAAGTCACTAAGTTGGCATGATGTGGAAGGAGGGGTCCCAAATGAGGTGTTATCATCGCAATTTTTCTGTATCGCAAATAGTCTGATTAATTAGATTTAGCTCAATAAAAAACTAATTTGGCTGGATGCCGAAGGCATATCGTTTTTAATGCCTCTAGATTATCTAGCCTGGCGAAATATAAGTTTATTATTCATAACTCTCCTTTTTCTTAAATTTCTTCTAGAAATAAAGTTAAAAGAATTTAACTCTGTTAAAATACTTTTTTTATAAAATTATTAACTTATTCTAGAATGCAATAGAAATCCTCATGCCAAAATACTCACTATATTTTTTTAGTTTAATTATATATTTAAAAATAATATTAATCTTCACATAATTTGTAAAATTTAACTTATGTCACAACTCTATAATATTTTTAAAAGGAAGAGAAAATACGTAACATATTTGATTTTATTGATTTAGTGCTAAATGAAATAAAACACTTACATATACAATGCTTTCAATAACATGAACATCTGAAAATTTTTATTTGCAAACAAAAAAGACTAATGTTTTACCTAAAAAATAAATTTTACTTATTGTATAAAAGACAATATGTAATATATTTAAAACCAAATCTATAATATATTTTACTAAATATAATGATAAGTTAATGACAAATATATTCATAATCTAATAACACAATTAAAAATGTAATAAAACAAAGTGTAAGTGTGCGACAAACAAAATTGAGAAAATTAATTTTTCAGCAATTATTTTTGTCGAATTTGCTTAAACTAATATGTTAAATAAAATAGTAATCGATTGATTAAGGTAAGTAACAATTTCTTTTATATGATTTTTATTAGGTAAAAAGTTGAAAAGAAATTCAGTATTTAAAAGAAATATTTAGTTTTTTTTACCCCCAAAAATCATAAGGTAATTTTTGAAGACTATATTAAAAAAATAACATATTATTTCCCAATAAACAAAAACAAAAATTCATGAAAATTATGGATGCAAATACCTAGATGCCCCTTTTAAATTAAGAAAATTTTGGTAATGTTTTTTTTATATATATAAATACTTATATCAAAAAGTAAAAATAAACCTAACTGTTTTGTGTAATTTTCTGGATTGAATTCCCGATTTATAGTAATAATAAGATCTATTCTGAAATACTGTTCAAGAAATATTGCGTCTTAACTTATAACTTAGAAATTTCCATAGCGCACTACAGTCCACACAATAGCCTCAGATTAATTTAAAATGCCATATCGAATGACAAAAGGAAGTTTTTAAAGTTTCTCAATACCTGAAATAAACTTCCAGAGTTATTTCGACTAAGCTTTCATATGAATGACTATACAAAAGAATCAAGCAAACAGAATACCGAGCAATTGCACTTTAAGTATTTTGCTAGAAAGGAATAAAATAGAAAATCACGTAAAGTTTAGATCCAATTTTATTTCCCTTTTACGTTATAAGTTCCAACTGAGAAATTTATCAAGTCCGACAAAATGTGAAACTATTGATTTTCCCCCTAATCGAATAAAGAAGGTAGAAGGTCTAAGTGCAATTATTTGACATTTTGGGCTTTGAATTAAAATCACATGAGAACATTTTGGTTGAAAAGAAATGGGTGTAAGTCAGCAAATAATTATCAGATTTAACTCTAAGTAAGAGTAATCTACTTAAATTCTTGAGGAAAAGTAAAGACAATTATGTGGATACATTCAAATTGGAGAATGTTTAAAAGCATTGATTGATTGGTTAATTCCCACACTGAAACAAATAACATGAATGAGGTTATTCATGCATTGATTGAATTAAAGCCTTATACTCATATTGATAGATTTATGCGCAAAAACAGCTTAAAATGCTTAAAAAATAACCTACACCTTGGATATACATCTGTATATCTTACGTATTTAGGCGGTAAAATTTAAATTTTATTACGATGTATCTTAAAATAAATACGTAAATGTTTATCTTAGCTTATGAAAATTTTTGAAAAAAATTGCAAAGTGTAATATTCTAAAATTTTAGTTTAATTATATTTTACTGAAATTAGCAAACAATAAGCAAAAATGCGTTTTAATAAAATTATGAAAAGTTACAAAATGTAATGTTTTTTTTTGTATTTACTGTTTTTTTTTTCTTTTGGTCATCGTAAACTTGTTTTTTTTTAATCTGCTTTCAAAGAATAATTGTCTCTTTCTTAGAAACATATCCATTGATTCATTTAGGAACAGTAATTAGAAAACTTTAATTTGTCAAATTTGACAGTTTTTAACTCTACATTTATATTTAAAATATTACGAATAAAGTATTAGCCAAATATAAATGTAGATATATTTTAAACAACATTTTAAGTGTCATTTAGAATACGTAGCTTTACTAAATTGCTGTGAAATCCTCAAATCTTCTTGAATCATATAATTATGTTTGAATCCCTCTTTTATCAAACTGACAAATAATAATTCAAACATCTTAATCAAAATTTTCACTGTATGATATAAGTATAAATTCATCTCTGTGGAACGGTAGTATTCATTTATACTTAACTTGATTACAAACGCTCATTGGTTTGATAAAATACTCCAAGAATAGAAACTGCAATTTATTTCAAACTAAGAGTCATTAATTTTAACAAAGTTCCTGATGTTCCTGGACATTATTTATTCGGAAGCTCCAAGAATACACTACTTTGAAATTAAAGGCAGAATCGAATTGATATGGTATTAATAAATGTGTATTTCGTGATTGTTATAAATCGTATCTATAAACATATAAACATAATTATGCATTTAATGTTCAAATTTATCATTGATTGAAATATATATTGGCTGGTAATAAGTATAACTTTCCGAAAATGAACTAATACGAATTACATCATTTCAAACATTAAATATTGCATTCATAAAAAAAATATATAATTACGCACTTTTTTATATAAAATTAACTCAGCTTTCACGATTTGCACATTTAAGAATAATGTGTAAAATATAATATTTTCAGGTATAATGAACTTATGTAATTTTTTTTTTGAAAATTATTAAAAATCTGAGATGATTGAGGATAATAATTTACATTCGGTTGTGGATTTATTTATAAATTTGAATTCCCTTATAGTTTTATTTGCATATTAAACCGGAAACAGATTCTGTTAGATTACTGATTGCTTAAAAAAAGTGTTACTCTATGACAATTAAGAGTCATAAATGAGAGCTCATAAGAAGTAAAATTCATTAATAAATGTTCATAAAAAGTTAAATTCATAAAATACCCCCTACATTTCTTATGATTATTTTTTTTAAATCTTATTATAAAATTTATTTAATCAACACACGCATTTAAACTATTTTTAATTGCTATCTTAAAATTGTAATCCAGCTCAAAACTTCAAACAATCTTTTTAAACTTTCGAGCATTTTTTTTGCAGCGTAGTATTCAGAAAATGTGAGAAACATATTTTCTGAAAAATATACCAATGTTACATTTTGCGTAACAATAAAAATAAACGTTAATTATCTTTTTGGTTTTTTGAAATTTTATTATAGGTGCTTTTTATTTCATGGATTTTCATTCAACTATTTTTCTAGGTTTCTGGTTTGACTAATATGCATTTTGATGCAGAATTATGCTGCTGAAAATATTATGCTTGTTGATCACCCAGAGTGCAATACCAACAATAAAAGATCAAAACCATGAGAAGAAGTATGTAAATGAAAAGTATTTCAGAGCAGACGTATATCACGAGCGCTTAAATTGCCACCAAAATTACTCTGTGTAGGTAAAACCGAATGCCATTTTGAAGTACTAAAATTGTTTTTGCGTGTAGTGTTTTGCTTGCACAGCTCCAGGATGCTTCGAAGAAGAAAAAAACCTTTTTTTGAGCATTGTTTTGAAATCTACCGAGACATAATTGCTGTCCAAGAATTAGTATTATCTTTCCATGACATTAATGAACATGGTGGATATACTAAGTAACAGTATTGCGTATCTATAATCAGTGGATTGGGCGGCACTGTCTATACCACCCTTGTCATATTTCTACACACGGTGATAGGTAGATAAAGCACAGTGCAATAATTTATTGTTCTTCTATTGGGTTGTTCGGAAAGTAATTTCGTTTTTTCCCAACAGAGGATTTAATTGTATTTTTTGCACCCAACTCCACATTTAAGCCGTATAATTTTTATATGCTTTGAGAGCTCAAATAGCAAGGCTTGTGTGGTAAAAATTCCAATTAATTCTACGCAGTAGTTTTTGGTTGGTACCCTTTTAAATATGGAGAGCGATAAGCAGTATTTTCGACATATATCTTACTGTTTTACTACAGAAAGGGTAAAAATGCTGTTCAAGCCAGAAAGAAATTGACCGATGCGTATGGAGAAGGTGTGTTGACAGTATACCAGTACCAGAACTTGTTCGCTAAATTTCGATCCGGCAATTTTGATGTCGAAGATGCACCACGTTCGGGAAGGCCGGTTGAAACTGATAAATACGCGATAAAGGCATAGTTGATGCGAACCAGCGAGGTTAAATTTATCAAATTCAACAGTTTATGACCACTTGAAAGGCCTGGGATTATCCTCGAAGCTCGATGTATGGGTTCTCTATGTTCTCACAGAGAGAAATCTGTGTCGCTGCATTGACATCTGCAATTCGCTTCTCAAACGATACGAAAATGATCCGTTTTTGAAGCGTATCATCACTAGGGACGAAAAATGGGTTGTATACAACAACGTTAAACGCAAGAGGTCATGGAGCAAAAAAGATGAACCGGCTCAAACTATTTCCAAAGCCGATATTCACCAAAAAAAGGTGATGCTGTCTGTTTGGTGGGATTAATTCGGAAGTCTACTGTTATCAGCTGGACAAACTGAATGATGCACTTCAACAGAAAAGGTCAGAACTAATCAACAGGAAAGATGTAGTGTTTCACCAAGACAACGCGAGACCTCATACAAGTTTGGTCACTCGCCAAAAGCTTTTACAGCTTGAATGCGATACAATGCCACTCCCACCATATTCTCCAGACCTGGCACCATCGGATTATTATTTGTTCTGGTCACTCCAAAATTTTTTAGACGGTGAAACCTTCACCTCAAATGAGGAGGTCAAAAACCACTTCGATCAGTTTTTTGCCAGCAAATACCAAAAATTTTATGAGCGTGGAATTATGCTACTACCAGAAAGATGGCAAAAGGAGTTGGACCAGAACGGGCAACATATAATTTAATAAAGTATTTGTTTATAATACGAAAACTGTCTTTCATTTCCACAAAAAAAAAACGAAATTACTTTCCGAACAACCCAATATATTACAACAAAAAAATGTGTTGTGTAGTAATCGATATCCAAAGTAACCATTAAAAGTCATTTACAGCACAGTATGATTTCTATAGGCGTCTACTTCTAATGTGCCACAGGCATTTGTCTCAAAAATCATAGGAATTTGAATGCAACAGCATGTTGAACGGAGGCATTACAGATAAATCAAATTTCCAAACCTAACACTACTACGAATGGATTGGGATTTTTTAGCGAAATACTGTCTTAGCGAAAAATAGGACAGAATTAAACAGACAAAAATTTAACCAGGTTGGCTGGCGATTTCTTGTACATTCCATTGTACTAACACTGTTTAACGATTAATTGTACAAGGGACTCGAATATCAGAAGAGAGGCCCATACATATCTTCTGCCCTTTTTGATCTGATCTAATGTAATTTTGAATTTCAGCTTGCTCCAGTCTTTAATCTGTGTACTATAGTGTTGACTAAGTGACCATGACCAGTGTCTCTTCCGTCAAGTACAGTTTGGTGTCATGGTTCTTCTAAAGACCTATTTTTTTAATGGGCTCACGCTTGTTATATCCGTTGAGTCTCAAACATTGCACGCATACGATTTGTAGAAGTTTTTTGTTGTTTTGTATAGTATTCCAACCAATAGTTCAATACTTACATTACCCTATTTGGTATGGATTGTTTTCAGATAGGCCAAACAATTGCTTTTCAACAAGATAACCATATCCTCATTCCCTGATAATACAATTAATACTTGTTAAGAGTGAGTGAAATTTATAACAACGTTGCACTAAAAAGCTGCAAGAAGGTTAGTGGCGACGGACCACGTAATGTTGCACTATAATTAAGTGAAATATTAATACACTTGAGTTAGCATCCAACTCTCTTAACTTCCACACAATATGAACGGGGGAACATTTGAGCCTAGACTAACTTAATGTGATTCGGTTTCGAGTATATGGCGAGTTTTCAGCAGCATTAGGCTCAAACTCATTCCAAGCCAACACATGTCTGGAATCTTGATCATCAGGTTACCATGATCGCATTACTTGTTTCGAAAGCGCATGGAGCTTCCCCAAATTATTGCCAATTTAACCCAACGTTTAGAGAATATTTGGCTAGAAACTATATAGAATGTCAAAGATTATATCAATACTAGAGATATGTAAATACATTAAAAATAGTGCATTATGTACAAAAAACATCTAAAAAACAGTATCTAATATTTTCAAAATTGAGTTTATAATTGAGTCAAAATTATTCAACCTCTCAAAATAAAGTTCGGGGAATGAAGTCAAAACCGTTCATCTGGCGACTCTGGTGATACCAAACTCTCCACATTCATAGCGGCAAGTGTTGACCATCTGCCCCCAACGTTGTTCATTTCAGCGTGGCTTGTGTTCCGCGTAAGACTTGTTTTACCAAGTGCTTGTTTAGTGTATTGTTCATAACTGAGAACAGAAAAATGAACGAACCAAAGATGAATTTAAATTATTGTTTTAAGCTTGACAAGACACTGAAAGAAACTTAAACGAGACTGTTACGTTTTTAGGAAGCTGAATATTTCGAGAAGGCCTGGACAGAAGGTTCCTGACAACACCCGTAGCGGAAGACCAGCTACCTCCGTCAGTGACGAAAATATTCAGAAAAAGAATGTCACATATTTTGATAGTCAATGCACTATCAACAAAAAAATTCTACCTGAGGGAACGACATTGAATGCTGACAAGTAAATTGAAGCTTTGACCCGTTTCATGAAACGTCTTCGCAGGGTACGACTACAGTACGCACAACAATGTTCATGACTTTTTGACCACGGCAATGCTTGTCATCACACACACAGCCAATATAGTCAAACATTTCCTTGCAAATATGATTGGAGCAAATTGAACATCCTCCATATTCGCCAGATCTTTATTCCTTAGATTTCTTCCTATTCCCACGACTCAAACTTCTTTTGCAGGGAAAGAGGTTTGATAATATTCTTGGCATCCAACGAAAGGTGTTGGAACTTTTGAACCCCATCCCAATGAAGATTTCTTGCAAAGTTTCCATATCATATATAGCAGATTCAAGGGGTTTATATATATAGTAATTGGAGGTGACTTTTTTGAAGAACAGTAAGGTAACATTTATTAATATTTCATTTAAGTTAATGTTACAAGACTACTCTCCGAACCTTTTTATCAGAGGTTGTATTTTATGTAAAAATAAGTTGGGAAACCAAATGAAAATTGTTAAAAAAGTTATAAAACCTTTAATAAGAGAAAATTTTATTATATGTTGTACAATGTATATAGGAAATTTTATTGATTTTTGTTTTATATATATTTTTTTTGCTAAATGTTTTTCATTATTAAATTTTACATTATTTTAACTTATTTTCAAGCATATATCAATGTGTTATTCAGCAAAAGAAACGAAGAGGAAAAACAAACATTTTTAATTGTTTTCGGTAAAAATATATTTAGGTAATCTCTTTGAAAATTCAGCCAAAAACGTATAGATATTCTTATAAAATAAATATGTTTTCCTCCACTCACAAAATTAAAAAAAATTGGATGTTTGTAACAAATTTTAAGATGCCTTTTCAAATACTACTTAATGAATAATTTGAATATTTCTGCTTTGGTTCATTTCTCTTCCCATTTTTTTAAAAAAACTACTGCAATGTTCCATCCATTGTTCCCTTTTTCCTTGTTACGTTGTTCTAGATTAGAAAATGTTTGATTATGTTTTACATTTTATATACTTTTAAGCTTTTTTTTCCATTTAAAACCGTTATTTACCGTTACTTCTGTCTTATCTTAAAATTTACTGTTTTTCAATTTCATAATCTTTTTTCACCCTCAAAAAAATATTTTCTTTGCCCCTGCATTTTATTTGTAGAGGAAGTGGTAAAGGCTTTGCAGAATTTGTTCATATGTTTAGAAAATGTACATTAATGTCTAAAGGTTTTAGTTTCTGAAGGTCTCTGCATTCTCAAGTTTCAAAATTTATTGTCCTTTTCTTTAAGAATAAAATACTACATTTCTTAAACTTAATGTGCCAGAATTATTGGGTTGATGCATAATTATCCAGCGTTTATATCAGCGCGTTTTTCATCAATGAAAAGTAGCATTTTGTTTATTATTTTTGTATAAAAATAATCTTTTCTATTGTTTTTGAAAAATGCGTGCCGAAAACCATAGTCATACTCGCCATATTATGCTCTCTATGCCCATATATGCTCTACCACTTCGAGAAATAATGGAAAGCATCACAGTCGCTTCGCAATCTCAACGAACTTTTTGGCAAAGGAACAATTACCAAAAGTCAGTGTAGGGAGGGGTTTGCCCTTTTCAAATCAGGTGATACCAGAATGGAGGATAAGCCAGGAAGAGGTCGGCCATCAGATTTCGACGATCAGGCCCGGGATCGACGATCGGATGACTTGGGGTCCTATGCCAAAGTGAGGATCGCCTCTAAGAATCACGTCTTCTTCGCTTGTGGAATTGACCGTCTGCCAAGCAAATGGTAAGCAGTAATTGAAGTAGACGGTGTCTACGCTCCCGAATAATCGTTTAAACATGTTTTTGTCAAATATTTTTACTGATTTTGTTAAATAAAATTTGTTGAAAAAATGCCGGATGCATCAACCCAATATTTAAATGCCTGTGCTAAATAATTGTTTGTATAGATTTTCATCAGGAAATTCAACATATTTTATACTGCACTATTTTAACTTAACTGTTTGCAAACTAAATCAGTTGTTTTAAGTGCCCTATATATATATATATATATATATATATATTATATATAGCTACTTCGCTGATAAAAACACTTATTAAAGTTGCAAGAATAATTTTTTCAATATAATTCTAATATAAATTTATTTTTCAATAAGTTCAAATTACATTGGATAACATATTATCAACATCGAAAACTAATGTATGAGTTTAGTATTAAACTTATTGAACAGTATTTAGCATACAATTAATGATATTTTTTTTAAATATATTGATGCTATTTTATTTTAAAGAATGTCAGGGAATATTTCCGCGTGCGAATACTTCCTAATATTTTGTAGAACTCATCGTTGTTTTTTAAACTTAATTATAATTTTTAATCAATTATGAAATTACATATTAAATTTTAATGTTTTCAAAAGTTAAACTTAAAAATTGTACATATTGTTATATTTGAAGAATAACTCATTATCATAAAATGTGTATCTTCGTTATTGTTTAAATATAAATATGCATGATCATCATTCTAAAGTAAAATGCAATAACAAATTTTGAGTGAGTTGTCTGTAAGTTTAATATAGGCAAAAATCGAAAATAATTATAATAATGCAACATAAAATAAAATAATATTAAAACTCAAATACAAATTTTTTATGTTAATATTTTTATAAAATAAATATAAATAATATATAAATAGACGAAAAGAAATAAAATTGCTCATTCCTGAAAAAATCAACTATGAATACATCTAAAATAATTCCCAAATGCACTCTAAAGGCAAAAAAAAATAAACTTAGACCAAAGTTTCTTAAGAAAATTTCAGAGTATGAGTATTCCCATACATACCGTAAGATTACACAAGATGTATTTTATAAGCCACTCGCGTTCAGTTCCCTCGAAGTCTCATTTCAGAAATGGATAACGTTTTTTTTTCAATACATAAACGAATAATATAGAATGTAATATTACACTAATAATCAACTGAAAAGGTATTCTAGAAAATTCTACATTTTCAACAACGCAAATATTCATCTTTAATGAAATGCCTGTCTAATTTTGTATTTTTTTCTTTAATTTTTATCTGCTTTACAGAAAAATTTATCTTATTAAATTTATAATAAAAACTTTTTAGACTAAAAAATGCGGAAGAATTCCCAAATGTTTGATTCAACTGAAATTGTAATTTGAAAGAACAAATACATATTTTCAATTTTAAAGAATGCTACGCATTTTATAAAATATATGTTTTATTTTATGAAATTACTGCTTTTTCATTAGTTAAATAGGATATATGTCTCAGTTGAATATATATAATTAAAAACAAATTTAAGACATTTCGGAATGGTGTTGATATTTCTATTTATGAATTATACTATTTTCTTTAGGTAAACTCATTTCCAAGTATACACAGAGGTTTAGATTTAGTGTTATGAATAATTCTTGAAGGGAAAAAAGAAAATACTGCAATTGTTAAAACGCGTCGAAATATCTGTACTTTGAGAGGGATTTTTTTGTGCTTAATTGGATAGAGTAATTTAATTTGAGTTCTGTTGAAAAATATCGTTGTAAATGTGATGATTAAAATAAGTTGTATGTATATTTTTATGAAGTAAGACAGCTTTTGGAACAAACCAGTCCAAACTGCCTGATATATTTTAGTACTTATTATTACTATATAATTCTATTTTTACAGACGTTGGCAAATCTATTACAGTAATTGTTGTAAGTAATTTGACAAATTTTCATAACTTTCACATCTACATTTTAAAAATAACTGTCTCTCTTTATATAGTACAATAAACTAAGCTTTCGTAAAAAAGATTTATTGAAAATTATCTTTAAAATTTCATTTTACAGGAGTAGATTGAATTAAATTGGTTTATCTGTGAGAAAAAAAAGTAATTACTAAGTACAAAACTAAAAAATAAGCTCCTCAAATTTGAAAAATATATTTTTCTTTTAATTTTTTACATTTTTTTATAGTGTATGCACTAATGAATAATTTCTGAATCATTAATCGAATGATGTAAATAAATATATAAAAGTAAATAAAAAACGTGAAGATTCTAATTGAATATACTATTTTTATGTAAACCAAATATCAAGAATTCATTTAGTGTTCCGATACAGAAATTTAAAACCAAAATATTGATCTCTGAAATTTTAAATAGCAAGCTGGCAAAATATAATTTAATTCCAAAAGGAGAGAATTAATATTCTTTCTTTTTTAAATGAATCGTTTTTTCTCTTGTTTTCATCACAATAGTTAAAATATAAAATAATGCACCTTAAAAAAGCTTTACTCTCTAACTAACGATATCATAATCACGTTTCACTGTAGTAATTCTGTTTTCACACTCATTGAAACATTGGGCAGACATATATATTCTTAAATATTAGGTACTTGAATAGAGAATGCGCTTCTAATGTTTTATAATTGTTTTGAGAACTCTCAAATGTAAATGTATATATATGTATTGATTTTTCCAAATGTGAATCCGTATATCTTACCAAAATATATATAAAAAATTTACAGAATAGTAATTGTGTATAAAAACCATGTTTTCAAATAAAAAGAGATGTTTTTGGAAAAATATTCATTGATTGTTTTCAGAAGAGGAAATGTTATAAAATATTATTGATTATATATAAATATATGTATATACTTCGAAAATATACATAAAATAGTTACAAACCTAAGATAACTAGTCATGATAGTAAAAAGTGCATTAACCACACTAGTACTATAGCAAACTCCTGCCCTGGCCTTAGAAGCGAGGATTGCAAATTTAAACAAAGTTTTGTGGCTAGGCAACCTTCACCTGTAGTTACCAATACTCTAGGTCATAGGGAAAGTAATAAATGTCAAGAGAAGTTTAACTATTAATACAAATAAAACCAGAATCTGTTAGAATCAAACAAACATAGTAATGGTCTATAATAATTACTAGTATATGTTAAAATCAAAGCTAAAAACAATTAGATGAAAAGACTTACCACGTGAGTACAGCAATAAACATTTTTCTCGCGCAACAGAAAGGAGTGTGTCAGTAACGAATAAAATTAGTAACTTATAATAAAATAATATTAAGTCTAAATATATACATTTAAAAACTGTAAATATATTTTTAAAATTTATAGAAATTAAAAGTACACACATCCCAAGTATATACAATTAATTTTAAGTATAAAATATATTTTTTTAAATTTACTTAGCATGAGGTGCCATCTATCAATTAACTGTACAACTAATTAAAATTGCTATTGTTTAGATATTTCTTTACACTAAACTGATAGGGATATAACTGTAAATAAAATTAGCAGGATATCCATGTTCAATACAATGTTTAATAAAATTATTAAAATTTAAATATATATTAAATTTATCACTGACTAATAAGTTATTACAATAAATATAATTAAAATATATCTCTCTCTCACTCTATATATATAGATAGACAAATTCGAATTCTAGTATGGCAATTTTAAAATGTTAATATATATATATATATATATATATATATAAAGAATGCTGTTTTCACTTTACGGAAACGATTTTGATAGTTAATTTTTATGTATAAATAAATGCCATATTGTTTGTGTCAAATATCTTCTATCTAATAACCCTGATTCTTTTCAATATCCTTAGCTTGAATTTTACTTACAGGTAAGCTTTTTCTTAGCCATGCCAAATTGACTCCATTCTTCTTGAACCGTTTTCCAATGTCTTTTCAGGGATTTTGAATGTCATTTTCCAAAGAATCGTTTTAATATACCAAAATCCCATATATACATTGGGGAAGCATCAGGTGATTTTACATGTATTTTACAAAATGGGATATACTGTATTCCTGTCTTTGATAATTTCTTTGCTAAAAATGAGGCTGTTGACTTATACGTGCTACTTGAAGCTTTGTCTATATGAAGCTCAACTTCATCAATATCCTTTCCATAAAAGTTGGAACTTCTTCCAAACCTGGTTGTAAAATATCCTGCTAATAGTAGAGTGAATTAATTTTTGCTTTACTTGAGACTTTTTTGAATTTTGATTTGCCTCCGTAACGAAAACCTGCAATGATCATGAATTCTATGGGGAACTTTTTTGTACACAGACGAAGCCATTTCGTATGGTCAATCCCATCAGTTCAGCAATATAAAATTAATCTTCTTTTATTACAGCTACTTAAAAATACCATGGCTCATCGAATATTACCACCAATTTTCAGCAGTAATGTGTTTTTCATATAATTTGTTTCTCTTTCGGCAAAAGCAGATGAACTTTAGGTTTAATCATCTTTAATAACTGTAATATGTATGGATTATTTTATTTACAGTGCCCGAAGGCATTCCCAGTTCCGATGCAATGAATATTTGAGTTGGTGGATTTTCTTTAAGGGTCAGAGACTTCCTTTTCTTGATAGTTGTCTCTTTTCAAAGAGTGTTAAAATAAGGTTTTCGTGGTCCTTTTTTTTCATTTTTACTTTCAGTTGAATGCGTTTTCCTTTGATATGTCTTATGTTATAAATACCTCTTTTTGAAATGCAGTAACCGAGATTTTTACACCGCTTTATAATTTGTTGGTGTGAATATTCCATAATGGTGTGTGAATAAATACTGTTTATGTTTATAAATTACATCATATTATTAAATGTCCAATTGTATTCAAAAATATTCTTATAAATCTCTAATTAATTTAAAAAGACCAAACTTCTAAATATCAATTTCTTATAAATTATAAGATTAAAGTAGAATTTACTTTTGTGCTCCCTGAACCCCTGTTCCAAAGTGAATTTTCACGAAACCTACTTTCAGTGAGTCTTTATACAAAAATATGAAAGAACTTATCAAATATATATCCGTAGAACACCCCTTATGCCCCATATATCCGTAGAACACCCCTTCAACTCCCCTAAGAATCAATTTTTGCAAAAAACATCTTTTTTGTACCGAACCTTTACTCCAAGAAGGGAATATGCTCACTAGATTGTAAGTCCTTAGGTCTAACAGTTCAAAAAATGGGAATATTTTTCTACTAAGCCACCTTAACCTCTCTTAATGGTCAATTTTCACAAAATGCATTCTTAGCGGATCTCTACTCCATTACAGAAACTTGCTGCCGTCAAATTTCAAGTCTGTAGGCCTAATAGTTCCGGAAATATCATGATGAGTGAGTGAGTAGCTTTTCTTATTTATATATATTGTAAATGCATAGATATATAAACATGATGAATTAAATTACAAAACACAGAATGGAAAAATTATGAAATTGATAGCCAAGAACAGTATACCAAAATATAAGTAAATATATTTAAGAAGTCAAATACCAAAATCGAAAGCTTTTATGTTATTTGAAGTAATCACTGAATTATTGCGTTGAAGTAGGAATAAGCTTGCTTTATGGCAGCGTTTCTTAGACTGTGGGACGCACCACTTGGGGAGGCGTGATAAACCTACGTAGGGGTCACGAGCATATCAAAAAGTCCAAAATAAAAGATTTAAAAATTACAAATTTATTGTTACTCATTTGCATATTTTTAAATACATATTTACACTGATGTAATATACGTATACATGTATCAGTACTGTCTAATGTAGCGATTCTTAAACTTTCGATAACCGAGCGCCCCCCCCCAAGTTCCCTTTATATATTAGTGTGACATCAAGGACCCCCTAGATTTCAAACATTCCTCTTTTACTTAATATTCTTGATCAAAATACAAGTTCTCGTAGAATTTCTTCATTGGGGACTATTTAGTAATCTAGTCTAGTATGGCACATCTTTAAATTTTTCCACAAGGCCTTTCGGAGTCTGTAAAAGATAGAAATCTCAACGTTAAAAGAGAAACTCCCCAGATCTCCAAGGGCACGCGGATTACAATTTAAGAACCACTGGTCTAAGGTATTTGTATTTAGTATTGATAGATTATTAAGTTATAAATAAATATATAATAATTACTAGTGACTCCCATGGGCTTGCGATACACAAAAGTATGTACAAAATGTAATTCTTATATTGATAATTTGTAGAGTTAAATTATGATTGTATTGCAGTTTTAGCGTCAAAGTACTTATTATTGCATTTAATACATATCTGCTGTATGAAGAGAGAGCGCGATGAATTTTTGATTGAAAATGGGGTTGCAAATAGTGAAAGTTTTAGAAGCACTGCTTTATGGCATTCCAATCTTATTCTTCAGATACATGTTTCTACATTATAAAGCAAGAAAAATTGTAGAACAAGAAATAAATTTCAGAAAATTATTAAGCCTCACAAGCTAACATTATTCAGATAAATAATTAATTTAAATGGAATGACTACTGTAAAAATGTATATATATATATATATATATATATATATGGGGGAATGTCATTTGGCCATGAAGATAAGGCAATTAGTTTTCAATGAATTTTTCAGTTTAATTAATCCCGGTGCGCGCGATTAGAATAAATACAAAATTTTCATATAAATTATAGGATTTCTATTTTATTAATTGTACGAACAATCTTGCTCGTCTCCCGCGTACGAACAAACAACCGTCATTTTCGTTATGGAATTCTCCGAAACCAAGTCTTTACAATCAGTATTGCTATAACGTAACATTGTTGTTTTAGTGTCCCATCAGACAGTCTTTATATAAGATTAAGCTTTAACAACAAGCAACATACTTTAAAATCAGATAATCGTTTACAGCCCGGTAATGGTGACCGGCGCCACACACACGTCTTGAAAGTTTATAAATCTATAATAAAGTTTATAAATAAAAATAGAGCTTACTCTTTACTAACGCGTAGAGAGTTTAGTGTGAATAAAACTATTTAACGGCAGAGCGCGCCGGTTTAGAGAAATAACATTTGGGAATTGTATATATATAAGCTGTGTTGAGTAATTGCTGCGTGCATGTCTTTTGTTAAGAGTGAGACACCTAATGGTTGTCATGATGGAAAAATGCTACTACAGTAAAAGTTGATTGGTTTAAGAAGATGGCTGCAAATATTTATATGCATTTATATATGCTGCAATTATCATGTACATATTTAAGAAATAAAATTACACTCTCTAACACTCACCACGCCTTTCCGCATCCATAATCGGAAGTTTAATATACTAGTTTCTTTATTTTTTTACTAATTTTTTGTAGGTTTTTAACAGATAGGTTTGAAACACCTTGTGTACGCACTCACACACAAATATATATTGTATTTATTAGATTATAATATAACATCGTTTCTATGCCGGGCCTCAAATTCTTCACGCCCTTTGACAATATATATATATATATATATATATATAATAGTAGGTTAAACAATATGCAACACTAATAAGAAGTAAATAACCAATTTCTGTGTGTTACCAGTATTAAAAACTTTTAAAATATTGCGTGAACATTTAATCGCTCTAACTATCAGTATCATATTCCGAAAATGATTCGACTATGTCATTCTCACTTGGAGTTCTCCGTTTCAAAGTAATCCCTTCTCTTTTCATACATTTTTCCCACCAGTCTCTTGTATCTTTAAAAACCTCAAACCTCATTTCGGAATATATGAATGACCGCTTTTACCTTGAACTGTAGCATTTTTATTGCAACTGGCGCTGCTTTAGATTGAGCGTTAGGTAAAAATTGAGCCAGTCTATTATCTAGTTCAGGATATCTTTCCTTTTTGGTCCAATAAAATACTGTTGAAAAGATACAACAGAAATGCATTTCGATTTATTTATATCATCGACGTATATTTGTTTCGTCCGTATCTAGTTTATCGTGTATCATAACCTCCCTAAGATTTTCAACTCCTCTTCTGATATTTCCAGACTCAGAACGTGTAGGCAGGGTAAAGAATTCTATAGACATCTTAACAAATCACTATATTTATTGATAACTCTTAATTAAGGAGATTACATAAACACTATTCAGTTTTTAAGAACAATAAATCACAGTGGAGAATGAGAAGGGATCATTAATTGTGAACGACGGAACCTTAACTGAATCCACGAAAGATCGGCGCGTACAATTACAGCTACACACGTATACGTAATTACAATTCTTAAGGCACTAACCTGATTTCTTAAACTACGGCAGGTTCGTCTTGTAGGTCAATTGGATCTTGATTGGATCGGATCAAGGCTAGAATTTCCTCTTTAATATACGACTTCTATCTTCAGCTTTTCCCGTAGCTTTTCTACGGACTAATTTTATCAACAACTGTGAGTTGGATTCCCGACGCTTCGCGCGATTCACTTTTCTTTACAAAATCTACCTCTTCACTTGACAACTCTTTCTCATTTCATTTCATTCTCTCTTTTTAACTCGCGAAACCTGAACGTATATAAAATATCTCATTTGCATAAATCACGCTTTGGCTCCCGGTGGAGATTGGTTGAAATAAATAAAATTTGAAAGAAATATGTAGAGGATTAGTAAAGAACCGTACAGATCCGTCACAAGTTTACTGGCCGCTGTTCTGCTTCCGTTTCCTTCTGCACTCAAAATCGCCTTCCTTTTCATTCTTGCATCATTTTGAACTCATCTTGTTGTGATTGTGGATACCTGTGATGTTTAGGGCATTAAAAGATAGAGCGTATGCAAAAACATTTCATAAATACGAGCAGACATAGGAACTTAGAATAGTCTGAATATTTAGAAGAAACAAAACTTCGAAATGGGGAGATGAATCAATGCATATGGCTAAAATGGACAGCAACAATTTTTTTTTTTTGAAAGACATGGAAACTTAATTTCCTCATTCAATGATTTTTTTTTACCTTCGCTTGTAAGCTGCACCCAATTTTCAGTGTCATTAACACTGTAACAATAGTTCGGCTTAGAGTCTAATAAATACCTTATATATCCTCACACTTTTCGAAACTTTCTGATGTTGCTTCTACATGACATTCTCGACGTTATTTCCATCTATTAAGTAAAATCTTGTTTGGGTAATTTATAACAAAATCTTATAATTGTAAGTTTATCAGTGTGTTAAATTTTTCATTTGTAAATTTTACTAAGCAAATAAAGTTTTTTTTAATTGTAGTTCTTAAGCGCCTCTTGACATAATTCTCCTGACTCGATTAATAAAATAAAAATGCAAAAGTAAACTCTTTTTAAAGAATGGTTTATGAAATATCCATTAATCCAGTAAAAAACATAACTAATACAGAAATTAAGCTTAAACCTATGTAATAACCATAGGTGTTGTTAAATGTATAAAATTTTAAACATTTTTTTTTTTGTTCCAGCCATTCGGAATGAGTTACAAAATAAAACAAGTATAATGTTTTAAAATTTATAGTTGAGATATGCATCGATATGTAAAATGTTTTAATGATTCGCTTCCAGAATACCCATCTACTTTTGACTTTTCAAGTAAACATTTATATGTATATGAACCTAATACATTAAAACTTCAAATAACTTTTTTTCCTGATTTCTAAATAAAAAGTTTTTATTTAATAATTTTATGTGTTTTAAAACATTTTATAAATGTGTAGAAAAAATAATAAAAAAATAAGCCTAGTAAACCCACACGGTAGTGCGCAATGTACTCAAGTTAAGAATATTACCCCCTTTTCTCAAAAAAAGGGGGTGGGGGAATGTCTTAACTTCACTTTTCATACTCTTTCTTTTTCAAAGATTTGAATCTCTTGCAATGATTATATGCAAAGTTTTTTTTGGAAAAAATGACAAAAAAAATATTTATCATGGGAATTACCATAAATATATTGCTTGTTCCTAAAACTTCACAAAAATTTTTTTGAAAAGTAACTAGGACTCTTACTTTTTTAAAAAACTGTTTATGTGTATGTTTTTATGTAACTGTAATGGGAATCTGTAAGTTATTTCCACATGTAATATTTTTCTCATATCCGAAGTATTTGAAAACAGAAGACATTATTTTTAAAATATCTTTAGTATTATAACTATTTTCTCTATTTAAATAATACTTCAATTTTCTTTAAGATGACTGGGGCGTGAAAGTACATCAAATTTTGCATTATTTTATTTTATTTTTACAAAATAGAGGACACTTTGTTGCATCCGTAGATGTATTATTTATGAGAATTCTATAAATAGAGAACACTAGAAAATTGAATTTTAAAATCGTAATTTACATCGCAAATGTGATGTAAATTTAATTCAGGTATACTTTCTTCAAAATCCGTAACGTATTCAATATGTATCGTAAGAACTAATTTTTCTAAAGAAAAAAAAATAATTACAAAAATGTACTGTCTAAAACACATAACTTTATTTTAGTATTATTGAAAAAAATAACAAATCTAGCTTTGATCGGATTACATCAAAAGTTCAAAATCAGAATTGTAAACTCACTACGCTGCCCAAACTAAAGTGAAATTACATAAAGATTTTTCTTGCGATTAATCAATTGAAAAAATATTTAACTATGCTCCAATGTACTAAAAATCATTTGCAGCTATATTAAATAAACATAATAATTAAAAAGAACAAATTTAAAAAAAAAAACCTACATGAAGAATAACTTAATGCATTCATACCTATACTATATAGCATCCTATCACCAGAACTATAAAAAAAACAGTTTCAATATTGAGTTTTAAAACTTCGAGTGTTCTACATATTCTTCAACCTGAATGTTTTATTTGTGGATCACTTTAAAACTATGAAATTTCTGAATGTTAGTAATCTTAAAGTTTTCTCCTACTTAAAATTAGAATTATATAATTACACGGTGAGATAATGTTCTTTAAAAAATTACTATTTCTGAAAGTTTTTTTTTTAATTTAAATTTATTTCTAAATAATATTTGCATTAGCCGAGTAATATCTCCAAAGTAAAAGTTTATTTGATAGACATTTTGAGAGTCACACTTACTGTTTTTGTTCCATATATTTAACATATTTTATTGTTATTCTCTATTTTTGGAGACCATGTTATTAAAAATATTAGAAATTTGCAGATATAGTAAGTAACTAATGATGGTTTAAACTTACATGAATCGTTACTTTCCTTTCTATTATTTAGTTTTCTCTTTTATTATACTTAAAGTGGATTTGATTTTTATATCAACTATTCTCATATTTTTCCTTTAAATTCTATAGACTTGTTTCATTTCCATTTCATAAAATATTTTAAATTTGTTTACCTAATTTTGTGAATATGCTAAATAAGAAAATAATATCTACAAGGACAGTTACTTGTTTTAGAAATGTAGATTTAAAACATTTTATATAACAGTTTATGTATTTGAAATAAATGAACATTGACTTTTTGCAATGATGTTTAAGCAGCGCACTTTTCTGAATCTCCTTAATAAGGATATAAATCTAATTTTTATTCTTGAATTATATTTCGCTCTTAGATGAAGTTATAATTTTCACCAAGATATGATCTTTCATTTATTGTCTGTGGAAAATATTTAAAAGAATTGCTTCTCGATAAACAAATTTAGCATTTATCAGTAGAACAATATGGATTTTCTTAGTTATATAAAAAAAAATCAAGTGAATGCACATATAACAAAAGTTTACTTAGTATCCTAAGGAAAAATTTCCTTATTTGGGTTATCCTAAAGACTGTATTGGTTTTTGTAACAAGATAAGAAATAAATGCATATTCATTTACTGCGAAATAAGTTCCACACATAGTTTCTTCGATTGATTTGTCTACTGTATTCCCAGATCCAAATAAAAGGTGATATCGACTTATGTATTTTAATAGACTCATTTAAATAAGTAAACAAATATGAGCCATTTTGTGCACTTTATTATTTCCAATCTTATATCATAAATAAGTACACTACAATCAATTTTGTTTGCTAATAAATACATCTTTGTTTTTGTTCTTATAGCTATTTATGTGTCTATCAGTTTCAATAATATAAAACCACTAAAGTTTATAGAATAAGATTTTTAAAAATATTTAAAATATTGAAATGTATCAATATGGCATTATTTACTATCATGTTCATAACTTGAAGGAAAAAAATTAAATATTAGAAATAAAGAGCAAACTTATAAGTTATTTAGATAAAAAATATGTAGAGTATGTAATCGCTTTTCATAATATGAAATAGTTAAGCAAACTGTAATAATTTTTTTTTATGTAGATGCCTATTAGAAAACACTTTAAAACCCATAGCATCCAGTAAATTATACAACACAGGTTTACGTCTAGTTGCTAAAAATAACGACGTCATTAATAATTTTAATACTTCCGAATGAATCTCGTCAAATTTAAATCCTGTCATCAAATTAAAAGAAACTAAATTGATGTTAATGGGTTAATTGAATAAATTAACGTTATTTTTATTTCAAATAGAATGTTCTCGTAAAGAATGTAGTTTCTTGCGTAACTAATTTCACATCTTACATTAAATCCGTATTTGAAGTTTCGTACAATTTTGGTAAAATTCTGTAAAATTATGGGACTTAAATTCATTTTACAAAGTTCTTACTTATATAAATTCATCTTCAGACAATATTCCTCTTCTTAGGTAATTAGATCATTCTAAATTATTAACTTTTTTTAAAATTCTTATTACTTAAATTTATTTTAAAAATATCCAAAATCAATGCTATCTTTACTGGTCAGCTTAAACGTTCAGTAACGTAGTCTATAATGTTAAATACAAATTGCCAAAAATGACTACAAAGCTAAAACAAAAGAGTAGTTTAAGCATTAGTTCATTAATATCTTATAGTGTATTTTAAGTAATATATTTACTTAAAACTAATTAACTGTAAATTAAAAATCAAACTACAAATTTCTATTTTTTTTTCAAATATTTCTGAAATTATTTACCATAAATAAATAAAATTCTCAAAAAATGACTATTTTAATCAACACCAGTCTAGTCCAGTAAGAATTATTGAACTTTGTCAATATTTTATTTGTAATGTTAATTAAGGATATTAACTAATATCATTAAATAACTCGTAATTAAGTTCTCTTTGAGTTATTAACGGTTTTTCTCCCTATTTTACAAGAAAAAAAAGCAAATATTACTAATAATATTTTTTAAATTTGTTTTTTATTTCACACCAAAAATTGGTTTCAAATTTCCATCTGCATTAACTTAACATCAAAGAAGTGGAATAACAACTTAAGCGTCAATTTTCTTTATAATAGGAGCACATTGAAAAAAAGTTAATATTTTAGACCCATATTTTCTATTTGTAAGACTTATTCTCATTGTCAGCATAAATACTACTGATTCACTGTAATTTGCTCTTGTTCTCATCATGAAATCTTTAGTATTTTATTTTAACTTATATAGGATAGTAGATGAATTATTACACTAAAGGGAATAATTTCCTTATTCAATAAAGAAATCCACTTTCTCCTGTAACTTCATTTTCCCAATACTAATGCTAAAGAATATAAAAACCAAAACTTTTTTAAAGTTCATACATAATGTTATAAGTGCATCTATTCCTTAACGAAATGATATTATTAAAACTCATTAATAGCTTCATTTCTGTCTGATTTCAAAAAGGAATAAAGGCACATTTTTTTTATGTGTCATATATCTACTGGAAAGAAAATATGCGAGCATGAAATCCATGCGAGTACAATAAAAGAGGTTATCAAAGGTTAGTTATTACTTAGAAAGTTAAAAGATAGAGAGATTAATTAAAGCTGAAGTAATAATAATGTACTGACTGTGTAACGGATAACAGGATTAACACGTTTTTTGAAATAACTAAAACTCAAAGAGTCCAGATATAATAATGTATTCGCTTATGATATTAAGAGAATACAAAGAATATTTTTATAAAATTAAAAACGTTGCATATTAAAACTGTTTTCGTTATTTCTATTACATACTCTACAAGATGGATTCCTACGAGTTATATAATATTTTAATTTATGTTTCAAATAAATTTTTATGTAAAACATTTTTTAACGTAAATACTGCCTATAATATATTTACAGGTCAAATGTAAATTAAAGTTTGACCTACTAAACAGTTTTGATTATTTTTAAACAGCATTTATTTGAAAAAAATACTAATTCAAGTAAATATTTACACTAATAATTCTTCAAAATACATCACTACGAAAAACAAACACCCAAAAATTTGTAATAAAGTCAAATATCATAGAGATATAACACATAGCAATCACTCCTACAGAAAGGAAATTATTGAAAATACTGCCTTCTGCTAAGTTAAGGCAATATGGTACCCTAAAAATCATTAAACTGTCGAAAAAATTTTATTGGCTCATTTGATACCCCGAATCTTTATAAATATGCCTACACAATTTTAAAGTTTACCTGCATTTTTCATTAAGTAATGCAGCAATGTTTGATGCTAAACAGCAACTATCACGCCTATATTTCAGATAATCTACTAGAAAAGAGCCTGATAAAAATGAATTAATTATTTTTCTAACGCGCATTAATGAGATTGACATTATATATGCAGTAATAAATAATTTTGAGAAAGAATTGTGCAATTCATGCAAAAATTCAAGTTTCTGAATTATTTACTGCCGATCAAATGGATTTGGTCAAGATTTAAAAGTTGTGCGTGCTTTTTATGATATTATTATGAATGAAATTAAAACTTCAAAACGGATTCTCCCAAAGCACAAATACTAAATCTCATTTTGATAACTCAGATCTAATTCGCAAGAATAGAAAAACTCTCCCATTTTTATATATATTTTTATGGTGGTATAAATATATTCCATGTCTGTGAAATTCAACACTTTTATTATTAAAATATTTTAAGATATTTATTTAAACAAATGCACATATGAAGTTCTTAGATTTTTATACGTTTTACCTATAAATTGTTGTTTCATTTTGCTTTCATTCGTGTACAATATTTAACATGCGAAGGCTTTTAAAATCATGGAAATAAAAAAAATAAAGGCATAGACATCTTTTGTACATATTGTGCATTAGCTCTGAGCGTGGAATTAACTCTGAAGTGTGTGAATTTATTTTTTTTAAATTATAAAGGTAAAGTTTTATGAAATATTGATCCTTCATTCGATTTTTCTATATAATACTCTTTAATTTTTCTACATTTGTGCAATTTTTTTATGGTAAGTAGTTTTAAATAAGCTAATTAACATTTCATAAAGGTTTCGGACTATTCGATGAATATTATATCATGCTATTCATGGAATGAAAACTTCAAACTCATATTTCTCCATGTTGAATTTTTGTACATATACTGTTATTCAAAACCCTAAGGCTTCTTTTATAATTGAAGTATGGGTTTGAAATTTTTTATACATGTTCTGAAATGTATGTTTTGTAAAACTGTGCATGGAATTATCTCTAACGTGTTTAGTACTTTTTCTAAAAAAAATCAAAATCAAAATTAATGATTTTTTGGGAATTTTTGGAAGTTTAACTATAAAAAAAAATAATAAAAAATTAAAGAAGAACAGCAGAAAAAAACCCATGAACAGTTTTGTTGTAGTATATTATAAGGTACTTGGAAAAAAAATTTGAAAGAAAACAGACGTATTTAAAAAAGCCTTAGGGATTTAAAAAATGCTTTAAAAAGCTAAAAAAAAATTTAATTTAACAAACATTTTGCAACAAATTAAATATTTTGTGTATGGAACTATTATTAAATATTAGCCTTTATGAATTACACTTAAACCAAATATCAAATATTAAAAATTTAAAAAAATGTGAAGATGGTACCATATCGCCTTAAGAAAATGACGAAATCAATATTGAGCGTTATGCCATGGCTGCCAATAACCACTTCGACAAATTTCAGCTTCGAATGAAAGATGCTTTTGATGTTTTAATGAAGTATATGGCTGTCAATGCAGTATTTACACCTTACGGAAGTTTATATGATATAGCAGAGGCTAAGGCGATAAATTGGAAAGACCGACAGTACAAACAGCACTAGTTTGTGAAAATTGTTGAACATTGCATGTCATGTTGACCACATCTGTCCTTGTTGAAATGTGGTTATAAGTAAACAATGAAAGAGGAAAAGGAAATAAGATTCACAATTTTAAAGATATAATATCTAGTCATCATACAATTAATCGTTACTAAGTGGGGCGAAAGTGAAATCCAATGCTTTCAAACTCATAATAAAGGTAACAAGGCATCATGTCAATGCATGAAGTAGCCGTTTAATAACTTCAAAGTGATTTCAGAGATCAATATGATCATGTTACGGTTCTCTTGAATAAAGTATAATCCATCTACAAAGGCAAAGTTATACCATCCTATTGCCCACGTTAATACTTCATTGTAATGTTACAGATTCAAGTATAAGAGGCAAATGTAATCACATCAATGTACGCATTGCGGAGTTTGTTCTGTGATTCGGTGACATCAAATGACAAGAGCATACACCGATTTTTTTTTATAAAAGACTTTATGTGTATTGTGATACGTTATTTGAAGGGGCAATGTGATTTGTCATCACGTGTAATGGTGCGATGATGTTGTTGCAATCAGGCTCATTCATCAGTCATTATTTCGCATTATTTTTCCCTGCATTATTGATCCACATGAATGTTTCTTGTTTACACATAACGTAATCTTTGGTTTTTTGAAAGTATTATTCACAATATGGGCAATTCTTCTTAGGTCAAACTTGGGAAAAGCCAAGCATGATAGTGGTATTATTCTTCGAAACATACTAGAGCTGCATACGAAAAATAGCAGCAAAAACAACACATTTTCAATGCTTTAAAAGGGTATTATCTGCTCTTTACGCAGTATTTGTTGGTAACCTCGAAGAGTCTAAGATGTGAGTCTGCAACGAAATGCTTTTCTTATACATATTTCATTAATTTACATATAAAGTAAAAATTTCTCGCAGTTTGGATGCTTCTTCGATTGTGTTGTATTTTGGCCAGTCAGCAGAATACTATCATTCAAATAACATTTTCAAATAACACACATCCAGAAGTATTTGTGAATTGTGAGAAATATATATTAAATAAGAATTTTAATGAGCTTTTCTTATAAATTTATTCAATATTTTATCAGAAAATTTAATTTTCTCTTTCTTAAGTACACATAACATGTGACTATCATAAATATCTGCTTGGTGAATATTTGAAACAAAATGTTTTAAGTGTTTTTAAGAAGAGTAAAACATTGCAATATATCGAATATTTGAAGAATAATATGGGTTTCGAATCAAGAAAAATAAAAAACAATCATTTGTGTACAATATCAAATATCATCAAATAATTTTTTTTACTACGTATGAATTAATATGTGAAAAATAAGACAGTAGCGCGTAGATATGTTATATACTATGGAATATAAAAACATATAAGCTTATATAGAACATTATAGATCAAATGTATCGTTCTAACATATATATTGAGATATTTCTGATATATTAGAGAAATAATGACACATAATCCCATGAAACCTGCTCTCATAAATCTAGACACTCGCTTCCAAGTCGTAATCTGTCATCATAAAATTAATGTTTTGGGTACATAGTTGATAGTTTCGGACACACATTTGCCGTTTTTCTCAGAAATAGCTTTATAGCCGAAACATTTCCATTATAGAAAATTTCTATAAGAATGTACTTCTGTTTTTTAGAAGAAATAGACACAAAAATATGTGTGAAAAAATATTTACTCTCTAAATTAAAATTTATTTTCCATCCTATTCTAATTTACAAATTTTATATTTAAGGATAAATTTGAAAAAATCATTAGAATTAGCAATGAAGTTTCCACTAATCTTACTTTTTTTTTACTCAAAATTTTTAATTTGCGTTGTTATAATAACATATTTATGTCTTATTTTAATCCTAAAATGCATGAAATAAGGAGGTTGACTGATTACTTATATTTAGAAAAGAACGGTTTTAGAAATTAAGTTTATACATTTTCTTAATTTATTAAGAAAACCCTGCATTTTGAGTTCTAATTTTGAATGATTAATACTTTGGACATTAATTAAAAATAATATTAAATTGTGTGGGATGATAGTACAAAAGTTAAAAAAACTTATAGTTAATTAAAGTATATTATTTTTGATTGTCTTCGCGTGGATATAATGAAGTCAAATAGACTTAAGATAGTTCCGAAATATTTAGAATTTTTGAAAGGTTGGTAAGAGAAACAATAGACTTAAGAGTGACTGTTAATTTACGGTTACTATAACAGTATAAACATAACTCTTTTGTTTAATGAGGTTTCAAAAAAGATAAACAAATATTGAAATATTGACTTCGAAAAATTTTAATGTAATGTATTTTGTAAAATTAAAACTGTTCTTTTCACCACAAAAAAAAATTTAATTAAAAGAATGAAATCATAACCCCACGTGCTTTTTTACAATAGCTATGCATGTTTTACAATTATTTCGTAATTCATTTGCCTTACATTTTCATATATGTAAAAAAGAAGGAAATTAAATTCAATGACCTGTGAAAAATCTTCAAATATTTAAATAACTATTGACTATTAAATAATTAACCTGTTGTAAAAGGAAGCTTTCTGGTAAATACAATTGTAATAATATATTTTAATTCCATAGTTTGTTTTTTGATGTAATTTGTATCGTTTTGTATCAAATACAGGCAGAATTATTACAGTTTTTTCTTTCCTTGACAGTGTGTGGCTCATGTCTTACAACCAGAATCAATACTTACATTAGAACACTCAGAACGAGAAAATCTTTTCCCTCAATTTTTTCTGTAAAACTGAGAAAAATAATTAGATATAATTAGGTTTTCACTTAATGTTTTAACTAAAGATATATTTTGAACTAACCTATTTTATTATTGTACAATATTACAATTTTTTATTTCTTTCTCATGCTTAGCATTGGAAATTGATCCTTATTCTCTTCTGAACTGTTGTTTTCATAAATTATACTGCATTAAAGTAAATCATTGATACCTGATTTTACAAAATAATTGTATTTTAGTAGATTTAAGTAATTTTTTAAGGAAAATAGTTAAACAGTAAAGTAATTATGGATTATATTCGCTTAGGTGCATTGATATGAAAAAAAATTCCTTTGTTCTATTATAGCTTTTAGTATAACAATACAACATATTATTTCATGAAATTAGCTACCAACAGCTAATAAGCTGTCAGAATATCAGTTAAATTTGTTTAATGAATTCAATTTAAATTTCATACGATTTCCATTCTTAAAGTATGGAAATTTCAATGTTCTCAAAATCATTTTGCATCTTGAATGTGCTTATAAAATAGCGAAAATATTGTATCAGATTTATAAAATTTTAAAAATAAAGCTTCATTTTGTATTTGAGTGATTTTTTTTTCAAATTGTTGTACATGATAATTATATATGTATACATTTGAAATATTAAAGAATAGCCAATGTATTTCACGCGCGATTGTCGTGAACTCTCTCTCGCGTATAAATATGAGGATTTACTAAAGAAAGAGGGATTTTCTGATCAATGTGCACTTTATTATGAGTATCTAATTACTATATAAATCTGACCTAACCTATGTAAGCACGTCTGGTTATTTACTGATTGAAATATTTAGAATGTAAATTTATTACTTATCGCAAATAACAGACTCTCAGCAATAATACAAGTCCTAGAATTGCCCTTCGGATCCACATTTAACTTGAACTACTGCAATTTCCACTATAAACTTATCTAACTTCATAGTCTCCGCAAGACAACAACCACCACCTTCCTAAAATTCCCCCTCGCAACTCTCATTAACTTAAATAATGGTCCCTTAACAGAAAGTGGTTTTATAGCCATATAGCACCCTAAAAGTATGTACCCTAAACCAAGGGCTCTCAAACTGCGACCCCAGTTCTTTCCTACGGAGTCTGCGAATGTCTAACTTTAAATATTAAGATTTTTTTCTCTTTTTACAGACTCTGAAAGGCTGCAGATTGTTCAGACTGCAGATTTTAAACATTATGCCTGACAAACAGCACTTGTAAAAAAATGCAACACCACCCTTCTCATTTAACATTTTAATTAATAATATTAAATACATAAATTATTTATTTGAAATTCGTATTTTATAATATTTTAATTAGGTGTTTACTGTTTTATTAAAGTGAAAGGGAAATATTAGAATTTTTAGGAGCTTTTAAATCATTCAGCCATGTGTTGGAAGTCAGGAAAGAAAGTTCAAAATCTGGTTGTCCACGATGTCAGGCTGACATATAAAGGCCTTCGAGGCGATGCAATGTTTAAAAATCGCAAATACACATTCCATTATCCGATTAATGTGAAAAAAGGTCAAATATTCAGTAACGTTTCAGTTAGATTATTCAAAACTGAAATAGAAAAATAAATAAAGATTCATACCAAAATCTTCTAGTAGAGATGTTCTTAAGGCTAGAAATTTCTTGTATGTGTGTGGTAGACCAAGAATCGTTATTTATATAAAAGACAGTTCATACAAGATCATGATTCGTACGAGAATTCATGCTGTTTAATGCTTGACGAAAATAGTGCTTCATATTATAAAAGTTTCTTCTCTGAAATTCTGTTTGGTTCTTGCAATAATTAACAGCAAAATGTCAGCAAGATATCATTTGGGTGACAACGATCGTGGAAGAGCAGTTGAACGATTGATTAGGAGCAGGTAAAAGTGCTACCACTGTAGCTGCTACAATGGGTATACCAAAGAGTGTCATCTTGAGATAAAAGGAAGCCACTGATGGTGGAAATGATTTGCGACAGCATACCGGGAGTCTCGGTAGGGACACCACGTCTTTAGAGGATCACTATGTAGTCCTCGTGGCAAAAATGAACAAAATTTTCACTCCTGGTGGATAGCTGAGATCCTTGCAACCACTACTGATACACATGTTTCAGCAAGATCTATCTCACGGTGATTAAATAAAGTTGGTTTGTATACACGGAAGCCTGTTCATATATTTCACCCCCATTTCAACCATGCCATGTTAGTTGGGATTACCAAAATGAATCTAGAGTAATATCATCTGACGAATATCATTTCAGTGTGACAAGTGATTCAGGCCAGCAATTATTGTGGATAGAGAGTGGAACACGTTATGCACAAGTTTGTTTGAGAACGTGATCGGTAAGTCCAAGGCATGATGGTACATGCAGGAATCACGAACAATAGCAGAACACCATTTGACGTCTTTTAGTGAACAAATGTTATATCTCAACGGTAAGGCAGAGAGATTATTCTGAATAATATATGTTCGTATTTATATGGGTGATGTAGGTCCAGTTTTTCTGTTTATGGACGATAATGTGTTATCATGCAGAAGCGTTGAGGTATCGAATATATTACAAATATTCTCCGTATACAATGATCTGCTTACTCTCCCGACCTAAATCTTATTGAATATGTCTTGGATGCCGTTGGAAGACGTGTTGCACAAAGAACAATCCTTTCCCGCTCATCATGGGAGCTCAAAACCGCCTAGAAGCAGAAGTTGGACAATATCCCTCAAGGACTCCTAGATAGTTTAGTGAAGAGCATGGAGAACAGATAACAATTCAAAATGTGCATTAGTGTCCACGATCAACACACATTTTAATGTCTACATCATTCTCACCTGAAGATCAATTTTTGAAGCTGTTTGAAAATCATCTAAGGAGCATCTTTTTTGTTTTTGTTTTTGTTGTTATTTTAATTCTTTGATGTGCCGATATCTGTGTCATTTTGTATTATCACAAATGCACATCATACGTATTAAATATGTACTTAGAATCCTTTCAATGATCGTCTATTCTTAATTATTCTGCAAAACATAACTGTTCCTTTGCAATTTTCAAGCACTTTATAATTATATTAGTATAATTGCTTAATAAGCATTATTTACAAAAAATTTAACTTAAAAAGGAAGTGAAAATCATAAAATAATTAAATATGAAATGATTTAGAAACTCTGTGGCATGTATATTGCTGGATAAAATTCAAAAAATTTATCAAAACTGTTGCAATATTAGGGATTTTACAAATTTAAATACACTCTTCTTGTAAATAAATTCTCAAAAAACCTCTGAAATAATTTGTATACATAAAGTATTATTTTCGCTTGAGTTTGCTTTTATTCGAAAAAAGTTTAAACGAAGCTTATATCTTGAATTTTATGTTCTTATGTAGGGTTTATTTTGTGGGATTTTATTTTTTGATTATCAAAATTAGCTGATGACTAGTAACTTACAGTATATTTACATCTATTTACTAGAAGGCTTTTAAATACACAGTATAACAACAACAAAAAACGGCGCCCTAAGAAGGAATTCACTGATTGTAACGAAATTACGCATGCAAAAATATTTGTTTTGAACATGCAAATGATAAAAATTTGGTGTCCAATGAATTAATAGTGAAGGCTACAGAGCATCAGAACGCACTCAGCAGGTTGTCTATATGAAGTGATTCTTAAACTGATTAACAACATTTATGTTGCATTGAGAATATAGAATAACATTCAACGACTGAAAAAATCTCTCGCCGCAGAATCCGAGCTCATTACGAGTAACTGTCCTAGTCAGAAAAAGGTCATATCATTGGATTGAATGAAGCAGGATGAGCAAATCGAACAATCGCTCGTCATATGGGTCGAAGCGATGAAGCTATTAGAAGATACTGGCAAGAATAAGTGGACAATTGCATATTTCAGAGTCATGATGGTAGCGGTTGACCAAAGGCCACATCAGATTGGGAGATAAGGTTTATCGCCTGATCAGCTGACAATAAGCCTAACGTTTGACCAGAACAGGTGGTGATCACCATGACGTCTGATAGAGCGAGATTTAAGTTCATATCGACCACTACGCCACCTGTCACTCACCAACAAACTGTCGAGCCAGATTACATTAGTGATTGGCTATATCAGGTTGGAATTATGATGACTGGGGATGTAGAGTGTTTAGTGAGGTATCCCGCTTCCAACTGTGTTCTGACTATCATCGAAAATGCGTCCGAAGACGCCCAGGTAAGCGTGCCAAACCTGATTTCCCTATTGCACTAGACACAGGCCCTCAACCAGGATTTATTATTTGCGTGCCATTTCTTTTGACAGTTGTACACCTTTAATTTCCATTAGAGGCAAACTTACAGCACAGCGGTGCTTTAACGACATTCTGAGAACTGTTTTACTATAGTTTCTTTTGCAGTACCCTGGTTTCATATTTAAACCAGATAATGTTACACTACATACGGAACGCGTTGCTATGAACTGTCTTACAGCTTGTCAAACACTTTCTTGACCAGTAAGATCGCCAGATCTCTGTGCAATCGAGTCTATCTGGGAAGGCGACGTATTCTATTAGAGGATGTTGATGACCTGGCTGGACAATTGGAGGAAATTTGGCAAGAAATACCGCAGGAGACTATAAGGGTGTTTTTTCGCTCTATGGTATCATTTCTCAAAGTGGGGGTGCACCCCTTTAGGGGGACGTGATAACTCTACAAAAGAAACGCAAACACATTGAAAAGGCGAAAAGAAAGATTATTTTAAAAATTTATTCATTTACTGAATGTAAACAAACAAAATATATTCTGACATAAAAAAATAATACATAAAATAATTCTGACATAATATAATTTGTATCAAAAATAATAAAATATGCCTTCCAAAATATGTTTGATAGAAAAAATATTGTGCATAAATATACACATACATATATCTATATATCTACCAATCTATGTATCTCTCTCTATCTGTATATATATATACATATATATATTTCTGTCTGAACAAATGTATTTACACATTAAAGTTTAGATATGAACATACACATTTCCAACTAAAGCAAGCAAAATGAGTTTTATTCGGACTTGGTAGAGAAAATGTCACATACTATGACATGGGACGATGAATTATTAATAGAATTCTTTCAGTTCACTACTTTTAGAATCAACTAGGTATTCATGTATGCAATATTTTTAAAAAAATCAAGATTGTTTGCTTTTTCAACGCAATGATATATTAGCAAAGATTTTTTTTTTTTTGCAGTAATTCTGAAAAACAGTGAATGAGTCATTTTAAAATTTTGAATGCTATTGTTATTACAATATTTATTTCCTGTAAGAATAAGCTTATATGAAGCAAAATATAATTGTTGTTCCTTTTTATCTCATTCTTGATCACCACTCAAAGAACATTTAATGTTTCGTAAATTACAAGATGCAAATTACTATTGCAAGATGTGACTTTCAAAAACGCGAAATATTGTTCTTGAAGTACCATATGAATTTAAAGGTTCCTGTAGTGTTAAAAATTTTCTTCGACTTATATGGCTTGTCTCTTCAATGCATCTTTTTTGTGTAATTTAATTTGCTTTTAATATTTTTTTTTAAAATTTCCTTTCTGCCCAATATTTTTTGACCCCTGATTTAAATTCCTGGGATTGTATTTACACTATTTTCAACTTATTGTTCAATTACTTCTGCGTGAATAGTATATGAAAGTTACTACATTTGAGGGCATTAATTGTAAAATATTATTCCTAATTTTAATAGTGTATCAAATTAGTAAGTTTCCTCTTGTTATTTATCAACATATTTCAAAACAAAATAAGTAATCACATTATAACATAAACATAGTCGCTGAAAAAACAGTTGAATGGTCAAAATTACAAATGCATGTTCTTTATGTTGGATTATGCAAAATATTATGATTGTCTTGCTTGAGCTCCAACGCATTATATCGCAGTTGTATAACACAAAACATTATAAATTTAAGTATTAACTTTCATAGCAAAATTGTTTCATCAACCCACGTGGACTTACTTTTACAATGCCTAAAGCACAAATTCACGTACTGCATGATGGCTTATTCCCATCTCTGAAAAAAAATGATTTTACAAAAAAAAAGTGATCAAATTGTAGATGAATTCATCTACTGAGAAGGACACAATGAGGAAAAGTAATCACCTATTCGGAGTTCACAGTCCAGGATATGCCCGTATCAGATACCCAAAGTAAAGCCTGAATAATAGTGATTTCGGTTATTATTAACATGAATCTAGGACGGGTATAGTGAACCAATGGCATGCGTGTCATTGATGGCGTATGACACAATACTTTTGGCACGCCACTGAACAAAACTGTTTGAATTTTAGTTCAAAATATTTCAGTAATTGATTCGTCCATCAAGAAATTTTCAGCGAGATTTTCTCTTTTCAAAGAATTATCGGAAACGCTCAAGCTTATTATGTACTATAATGCGACCTCTTTCGCTAAATTGAACTTGTCCCAATTTGATTGGGTGGAAATTTTTGAATTTGAAATTAAACTTATTGATTTTCAGTCTGCTTCAATATGGATTCAAATCTTATTGAAACAAGAAAAAAGTTGCAATTTACTGAAACCAAAAAATTAGCAAGCAATATAAGTAAAAATGAGAGAAGCGAAATTTTGGAAACATGGAATTCAATTCCACACACATTCAACTGGTTGAAGAAGCTGATTCATATATTATTCTACTTTAACAATATTTTTTACTAGCTATGACTGTGCGAGTCATTATTTTCAGGGATGAATAACATAAAAAATTCGCTTAGAAACCTTTTGACAGATGACTCCACATCAGCATGCATTCCGCTATAAGTAACATCTTACAATTCTTATATAAGTTATTTGTCATCTAATCTTCAACAACAAAAGTCCCACTAATGTTACCTTAAGTTGAATTACAAGTATAACAAAAACATTTAACACTTTACAATGAAAAATGTATTTTTTCGTAATAAATAAAGAGTTTTGAGTTGTTAGTATTTAGTTTTATTATTATTTCAATGATAACAAGTCAGAATTGTTTTTCTGGCAAGTTTATACCTCATTAAATATTTCTATAGTAAAAATGACACGTTGATTCATAAGGATTCGTCACCCCTGATCTAGGAGAACGGAGACTAAGATCATGGAGACTATTGTGCTGGCCTCATTTGTCTTTGTATTCCTCCTGGTAATTTTTCTATGGTATCCGGAGTGTTCTGGTTGAAATAACACTAATTGGAGTACTAAATGTGCGTGGTAGTGTTATGTTAAATGTACGTATTTTACCCTTTTTTCCCCCCCACCTAACTTTTCTTTGTAACAATAACATTAATACAGTAATTACTACGCCATCGTAGCCAATAAACATGGTTGCTAACAGAATCGCCTTACATACTGGCAATAATTAATCAAATTTCAGTCTTGGACCATATAGCTATCGTTCAGTCTGTAGAGATCTTCTCCAACGGTTAAAAACATTCTTCGACCCCCCATAGGCATACCACCATTCTCTCTGTTATGATGATATAAGTTAATACCATTTACAACAGCAGGTCGCCTGTAGTCTTTCTAAAAAACCCATTAACAACTCAATGATAGTTGTATGATATCCTGCTATTCTTAGAGTTAGTGCTTATATACCGCATGTCATTCTAACGGTACTTCAAAAAGCTAATGTCAGGCCATACACGACTTGTTTATTTTGCGACTGAATCTATGTTTTTAATTTTATTTCATGTCTACCACATCTTTAATTAGTTAAACTTGTATGAGTTACGCCAAACCCCCTGGCTCAGTAATTCAAAATAGCACATATTTAGATCAGAAATTGTTGAACTTCAGATGAATATAATACAAGATAGGATTAAACTTTGGTCTACCAACGGCACTTATAAGTACCACTCATTTTAAAATTACATAGAATAACCATTTTTACGAATATTCTGACGATATTTAGCAGAAACGCTCTTTTAACTCCACTCAGCCAGGATACATGGTAGTACAGATTCTATTATGAGTATTTTGGCGGGAAGGCGAGTAGACAGAAGTTGTGTTTGCAGCAGACATTTTGATCGGATTGTGAAAATTGTCATTTTGGTTCCGAAAAAGCATTTAACTTCAAAAGGTAAGTAGTGTCTTATTTCTTTGTATGTTATTTAAGACCTTAGGAAATGATTTGACAGTTTGTTTTAAGTGAACAGTGTATATAATTAACTTTACTTTTGAATAACTTTGTGATACTTATAAGTACCGAGAGTACAATGGATGTTAGATCATGAACTTAGTTTTTCTCTCCCGTGTATCGTTGTTTTTTGTTGTGTTGTAGCATCGTCACTATAGTGTAATGCAGAGATGAAAAAACTTTTTTGGATGAGGGACCAAAAAATTTAATAGGATCATATCGAGGTCAAAGTATTACGCAATGGCAAATATGTTATAAACGTGAAAATACTGTTTTATGACAATGTTATGCATTTATCACAATTATTACATACTCATGTACACATTATACAGTTGATAAATTAATGAAACACAAACACTTTTGGAAAGATTAAAATACTTTGGCTCAAAAAAATTCCTGCTAAAAAGGTGGCAAACTTGAAATTATATATCACACACTAATAGGCTCCGAGTGACCGAACGGTTAGAGCACTGCTCTACCAGGCAGGTGCCTCGGGTTAGATCCTCCCAGACACTTGTTCGTTAACTTAAACATGACTTTCGTTATTTATTAAAATGGACATTTGCAAATTATGTAAATTGTGTGAATTTATGTTAATCTTTCCCCAGTTGGTTATTCTAGAGCTCTCCACCAGGTTTATAAAAGTACTGCATCTGGATAGGTCTTCAGTTGTGGTGCTTAATACACTACGATAAAATAAATCTTGTATTGGGTAACATCGCCTTGTTCCTTTCTACGTGACAATATAACAAAGGAAAAACTTTTCTAATTATACAGAGAACACAATTTAAATTTTGAAAAAATAGTACTTAAAATTTGTAAGATTTAATGAGATGGCTGGAAACTGAATATTTGAAG